>WMED01001657.1:0-26671 GCA_019650415.1 Pipa parva
ATGTGGGGGGGGGGTGCTGGGGGCCATGTCTTGCCCTAACCCACCCTTACCAGCAGAGTTTCTGCAGCCACGTGCTGCCCGCTGCCTCTATGCAGCTGGGTATCAGGAAGTGAGACTGGGAGTACTGATTACGTGTACTCCTGGTCTCCCATTGGCTCATGTGACCGATCGGGTCACATGAGCCTGCCCCTAACCACCGGGAGAGTCAAATGTGACTCTCTGCTAGGGGATTGCAGTGTTACACCGGCGAAAAAACGCCTGGTGTAGCGTTGAAAGCCTTTGACTATGTACTCCGTAACTCTCACGGGGTAGGTAGTTCTGGCCACCCGAAGCTACCCTGTGAGAGGTACGGGGTACGTAGTCAAAGGGCTAAAAAAAGATTATTTCAATTAGGGTAATTTTGAAATGGCAGAATTAATAGTATTAGAAAATTGCACTTGTATATCCTGTATATTTATATTACATGTTCTTTTGGACAACTTTCTAGAGTTCTTTAAAGTACTGATCAGGTGATGATTTTAAATAGGCCATATATAATTTAATGTGTCAATACATTACAACAGGAGTCAGCAAAGTTTGTAGAGAAGGGATCCATTTCGCTCCCTCCTCCACTGCTGACATTTTTTTCAGAACCACAAAGGGGGAGGAGTGCACTCTCCTGATCATATGACCTGCCGATGGCCAATCAGAAGAGGAGTCATAGGTTATGGGCGGGGTTTGGGAGATGAGCTCTGAGCCACAACAAGGTGACTGAAGAGCTGCATGTGGCTCACGAGCCAAACTTTGCCAACCCCTGTATTACAAGATACACAAACATACTGGAAAATATGATTTATTTACATGAAAATATTATCTGCTTCCTATTGAGGGTATATTTACTACAAGGGGATATTTTTTTTTCTCTTTTTAGGTTGTTTCACTTTTTTTTTAACAATAAATTTCATGAAAAAAATCTTGAATTTCCATTGATTTTGTCCCATTTTGCTCACAATATATTTTTTATTTTAATAATTTTATGCATTTTCTGTAATGTTCTAAACACTTTGCACAAAAACTATATAATTAGAAAGTTTTTAATAAGGATTTTTGTACCATTCATGTGCTGATTTCCTCAAAACTAAGAGAAATATTAATGTTAGATTTATTATTCTGCTTTATTTTATTTTTTTACCCCATATCAAAGCAAGCGATGACATAATGACATTAAATTGTAGCAAACAATGTAGCCTATCATTGTGAATTGATGATAATAAATTGGTGTATTGACACATAGACAACACAAGCATCATCACATGAATCTGGAGCCATTTGTTCATTATGACTTCATTCAGGAGTCAATGCTACCATAAATAAATACATTTATATTTATGTCTACATGCTGACAGTAGACTATAATTGAACATTAATAAAGGCATTGGGTTTTGTTTCACAGTTATTGATGAAAATAATGCTGTTTCCTTTTACATTAATTTCAATGGGAGACAATTGCTAGCCAGCATTTTATCATCATTTTTTATTAGCAGTTTCTTAGGTTTGTGTCGATAATCAATTTTGGCTTATGCATTACTTGTATAATAATCATATGTTTCTGTGATGCATTGTTTGACCTTGAACCTCTTTAGAATGGAGTTGGGATCTACATTTAGTCTATGTATTGTAGAGAATTAATGAAACAATGTTGTCATCTATCACATAACATAAGTAGGAAAATAGCAGTTCCATTGCAAAGAAAGTGTTTATTCATAATGGGCAAAATTTATTAAACTTGTTCTCGGTCTTTCAGAGTTTAACGAGTGAAATCTCAAATTGTTCTCGTGAGATTTTTTTCAGTTTTCGAGATCGAGTTTTTCAATCTCAATTTTTAAAACATTTTTTCGATGGAAAGGTAGCCATACTTTACACTGGTAGCATGGCTACCTTTCCATTGAAAAAAATCTGAAAAATCTCAGTCTTGATCACTTGAAAAACTCTTGTAAGAGCAATGCGAGTTTTCGCTCAGTAAACTCGGAAAGACCGAGAGCGGCCTTTCAAAGTTTAATAAATTTCATCCATAATGTTTAGAAAACAATTCTTGAGTATGGGTAGCATGAACATAATTTTCAGAAGAACACAAAAGAAACATCTACAGCAGGGGTCTCAAACTCAATTTACCCAGGGGCCACTGGAGGTCTGTATGAGGTTGGGCCACATCAGGTTTTCCACAAGAAAACAACAGATTAAAAATAATACATGGCCCTGTGGGGCAATCAGCGGCTCTGCAAAGCAATATGCGGCTCTGCAGGGAAATGTGTGGATTTATGGGCTACTGGCACATATGTGATGTTGTTTTTTTTTAATAATTGGGTGTAAATTTTATGGCTGGGGGGAAATCTGGGGCCACTGGGGTGGTTGTGGGGCCACTGGGGGGTATTGTGGGTCACTGGGGTGTGTGGCGCTATTGAGGGGGGTTGTGGGGTCATTGTAGTTTAATTTATAATTTTTCATTGGTGGCCATGTGGGGGGGGGGAATCAGGAGCGGCTGTGGGGGGGTCAGGGGGGTTGGCGGGGGGAGTAGGAAGCCGGAAGCACTGACCACATACACTCCCAGGTTCCTATTGGCTCCTGTGACCGATGGAGTCACAGGAGCCCTCCCCAAACCATGGAAAGAGTCAGCAAGGACTCCATCTGTGTTGGATCAAGCGGGGGGCCACAAACTATCGTCCTAAGGACCGCAAGTTTGAGACCCCTGATCTACAGGTTACCTTCCTGTAACGAATCTTCTCCCTTTTTCATGGTTACCTCTTTTGCAGTGTAAACACTTGGTAGCACTGAGTGTGTGCCTCTTTGATTTTCACAATTTAATGTACCATGTGACATTCCCCAAACCAGTCAAACAATATGTGTGATGAAGTGTCAGGGTTCATTAGTATATTAATGAGGATCCAATATGGTGGCCTTGAGATACAAGCACCAGCAATTCTATAAGATATCACTAAGGCCCAAAGGTACTGACTTTCTTATTCATAATATAGTGGTTTAGGCTGGCAAATCCTGTACCTTCAACATATCAGTTATGGTTATGGTTACATTAAATCTTATTTAAAGGGACACTAAAATCTTGTAAAAAAACATTTTCTATTTATTGGACACCTAGAGGGATGTTTACTAAAGTAGTAAAAACATGATTTTTTTTCACATGTATTTTTCAAAGTTGTAAAAAATGTATTGATATCAGTAAGAATCGATATCGACAGATATCAATGCATTAATACTGCTACAATTTACATTACTTTCAATTGCTTTTATCGATATCGCTGCTTTTACCACTGGGGATATTTTTTTACAGACTCATCTCCATAGAGACTAATGGATTTTCGCCATCCTCAACCTGGCAAGCACTTGTTAAGGTGTAAAAAAGTTTTAAAGGTCTTAGTAAATTTCAATCTCGGTGATATCAGTATTAAAAATATTGATAACTCTAATATTGATCTACCAGAGAAAAGTTTTACAATTTTAGGAAATATTCCCCTTAGTCTTAAGTACAATATGTGTTAAATTGTATAAAAAGTTTGGATAAAACATTACTTATATCTGACATGTACACATATAGAAAGTCAACCTAAACATTAAAATGTAAAAATGATTTTGGGATCAGTAGTATTTGCCTCTTGTTTAAACAGCCCTGTTCCCCCAGCCATTCTGTGTAAAGGCTCTTCCTGTATAGTGCCAATAAGCTCCACCCCCGAGTGACATCACTCACTATACAGAGTTTCCAGAATTCCACCTCCCCTTATTTAAAAAGCCTGTTTATAACCCTGAGCATGCGCAGATAAGACCTGTTTGACCACGGACCCACCTGTATGGTCAGCTGTGGAGAGAGAAGTCAGAGAGAGGAAGAGGAGTGATTTTAACCCTACAATTCCCATACATGGAACTTATTTACAGGGACAAAGGAGTTACAGGGGAATATTGAGCTCTGCTGAGTTAAGAGGTGAGTCAGGAGTTTCTTAATCCATTTATTGCTTGACAATAGGTAAATGGGGCTTTTCTTTATAGACAAGATTTACTTACCCTTTAAAATGACAGTTTTAGACTTAACAATTTGGTAGATTATTAATACCAAAAGAAAAAAGAACAAGTACTTGGAGCAGAAGTTAACCCTTGCCCTTACCTCTGTGCAGTCAATTACTTGTATGCAGCATTTAAATTAATAAGTAGCTTTTGAAGCTGAGCTGTTTGAGGCTGCTTTTCTCTAGATTTTCAGTCTCTCAGAGCTGCCTTACACTAAGTTTCCTGAAGCAAGTGACAGTGAATTTTAATTAGTTTCAGGAGGGAGTCATGCTCAGCTAGTGGGGAACAGTTCTCGACTAAGGGAGGAGGGGCTAGGATTAGAAGAAAACCTCTTCCCCGAGCGCTTGTTTTTTTCTTCAATTTCTATGTCTTTTTAGCAAAATTAGTAAACCTAAACCTGGCTTCTTAACACTTGCTTTACTTAATACTAGCTGGCCAATAAATAGAAAGCTGTTTATTTACAGGCTTTGATGTCCCTTTAAACTTTTCATCACCTTCAAGTCTCCCCATTTTAAAACCAGTCATCTAGTTTATTCTGTACCACAAACTGTTAGTTACAATTGCTAAGGAACTATCTTACCATATTAGTCTTATTAAGTTCTTTGTAAAACACTTGGCATTCTCTATTCAACAAATGCTTGGGAACATTTTTATATTCTGTCTGACAATGTACTTTAGCATTAATTTATGCTGTATGCAGTAGAGTTAGGCCCTAATTCCATTTTTTATGTAGTTTTACTGGTTATATCATTAGTTTATACATATTATTAGCATCTTTTTTTTTTTAGTTTATTTACAGCATAAATATTCTTTCAATGAAATAAATGTAAAAAAAAAAAACTACAATTAAAATAAATGAATAAAAGAACTTACATTTTTAGGGCCATGCTAGATGAATATTTGGAAGGCACTGGAAATTCCTGCACAGGCATTTTTAGATAGAATCTGAAATTATTGCAGTGGCAAAAAATACATTAATCTAGAAGAAATAAAAAAATTAAAATAGTGGTATACAAATGCCCTTTTAGCTTTGGTCTAAATTAAATGGGGATTAAAGACATTTTGCCATAAACTGTATCTGATGTTTGCAGCGAACAGATAAAGAAACTCTCAAGGGTGGTTGAAATCTGGGACACCTCTTACTTTTTCACTTTAATTGCTCTAGGCCACATTTAACTATTGTAAAGTGGTTTTAAATGAGATAAATGTTTCCTTAGAAGCCACTGGAAAAGGAAACATTTGTCATTAACCTAACAACCTTACGTGTACAGCTGCATTGTACAGTGGCGCTTATTTAACTATATATTTGTGGGTTATACTTTACAGTATATATAAAATTCTTACCTATCGGCCATCAAGGTTGCCAATGAAACTGTTAGATTAAGTAGACTAGGCAGTATAGAGTTACTAGGACTACAACAACAAAGAACTACTCATGAACTGGGAATTAATGACCTGATATCCTCCCGGTAGCCATAAATTAAACACAAACACATTCTCTGGATTTAAAAGGCCACAGCATTTACTAACAGAATTAACATCAACTCCTTTTTGAATACAGGTAGGATCCTGTCAGTCCACACCATTAAATTGCCAGAACCAGTCACTAGCTGCACCTTACTCCAGCTCAGTGAGTACATTACTTGGTCCTCCAACCAACTAGGATCACCCCAAACTTTCATAGAGACTCAGCCTATCGAGGACCAAAACCGTGCCATATCTCACCCTCTTCCAGTCCAACCATACCTCTGGCACTCATCTTACCATCTCCATCCAACTAGCAGACTGACACGATCCATGCCAACATACCCTCAGGCCAGCATGTGCCGAGACATATCCATAGCCAATTCTATGGTCTCCTGTAATTTCAAATGAAACATGTCCAATCGGGACTCATTCAGATGAGCTCCAGCCAGACAAAAAGGAGAGCTATCTCTTTCCACCTCCCTGTGTCACACTGTTAATCCACCGTTGGTTTGGATAAAATTGGAAATCGACCTATTCACCTTTATTCTTGTTTTATTTATAGTGGCATGAGATTTTGCTCCCCTCCATACCCATCTTGGGATAATTTCTGACCATACTATTATCAAGTCTTTAAACATTGCCCATAGTGCAAGACAATTTTGTTTTATGTAGTTAATTAAGAATTTGAATGGCAATGACCCCAGATCATTCCCACCCACATGTAATGCAATTATGCTTGACATTTTAAGGAGCCATTGACCTTGTTTTCTCTATCAAAGGGATCATCCCTCCACATTGCAATCCCCTGCGACCTAACCAATGAACCTCAACCTCATCTTTTTTAAATCTTTTCTGTCTCCCATTTTTTCTCACAATAGCCTTCTGTTTTACCCAGTAATCAAATGAATGACCTACACACCAAATCATACACCACTCAGCATCTTCCAAACAATTGTTCAAAGTTCTGTGGGGCACTGCAATCCTTTCTCCTCTGATGCCGGGGCAAGTTGCCGGGATCTATCCCACTGAAACCATGACAGAGAATCAGCAATGTCATTAATTTCACCTGGCATTAAATAATCTGTATTGTTACAGGCACCACAAAACCATATTCCTCAACACCGCTAACAGTGGGAGGGATGCTGATGACAAGTTGTTAATGCACACCAATGTTATCACAGTTAAATCACACTGACTGATTCATCAGCCTATGACCCCCATATTTCAGTTGCCATCACAATTGGGAATACCTCTAGGAAAATTAGATTTTTTTTCAAACCTGTTTTCTTACACTCCTGAGGCCAACTCTTTTCACACCACTGCCCACCAAAACCCATAGATTCCACACACAGTGTCCATAAACAATTCCAGACCTGTGTTTGTAACTTGTTCTGCTAACCAATTAGAGCTACAATTGAATTCAGATAAAAACTCATTCCAAACTGCCAAATCTGCTTTATGATCCTTTGACAGCCTAATTGATGAGGTTCTTTTGTTTTGCTAGTTGCAAATGCCAAACGTCTTGAAAAAATAATCCCCACTGGCATTATTCTAGTGGAAAAGTTTAACTTTCCAAAAAGAGACTGCAGCTGTCTTGACATAACTTTCTTAGCTGTCGTGACTGCCCTAATGTCCCTTTTTAAGTCCTCCATCTTGTCATGTGGCAACCTATACTTCATTCATACCATATCTAGCTCAATACCCAGGAATTTTATCATTGTGTATGGTCCCTCTGATTTGTCCTGTGCTAGCAGCAGTCAAAAATCTCAAGCCACCTCCTCCAAAACCTTTACTAGCTATGCACAGACAGCAGTTCCAGTGGGACCCACACACAAAAAAATCATCCAAACAATGAATTATGAATAACGCTCCTGCCTGTTGTTTTACTACTCACTCAATAAACATACTAAAAGTTTCAAAATATGAACAAGATATTGAGTATTCCATGGGCAAACACCGATCTAAGTAGTACAAATCATTGAACTGGCAACCCAATAAGTGTATGGACTCCCAATTCACTGGCAGCAAGTGAAACATTAATTCTATATCTGCCTTGTATAGCAGTGCCCTTTTTCCTGCCTGTCTCGCCAACCTGATTGCTTCATCAAATGACGTATAACTTACAGACACCAGCTCCCTATCTATCTCATCATTAACTGAACCTCCCTTGGGGTAAGATAAATAGTGTATGAATCTAAACTTCTCCATCTCCTTCTTGGGTACTACAACCAATGGAGATCATCAATGAACTTCCTGCGTGCCCACTGGAGCCCCCTGGAAAGGGCACCTGCCACCCCTTGCTAACTTTTACATTTGCCTGAAATGACTTATTATTGATTACATGTATCTATAAACTAATGTTGCGATGCTCCCACCCCATATCCAGATGCACTGACATCCTCTGTCTGAACTGCTCATCATACTTTAACCACGCTGTCCCCCTATGTGCCTCCCACATGCTATCCAAATAACAAAATACAGCCAAACGTTGCTCTGGGTACTTCTGTCCTGTCACACTAGCTAATATGCAAAATACCTGCAATAAGTTAAAAAATGTCTACAGTGGGGGCCATTGGGTAAGGATATTGGCTCCATTATTTTTAAAGTTTTAGATTAATTTTTAGGAGGGTAAGGAAGTGGGTGAGTTACTGACCCCTTTTGGGGCACTCCCCACTGCTCCTTTGGCTAAAGGATTGGGGTTGTGGGGCAGTATTGCTAAACACATTACCTTTCCCCTCCCACAGCAGATGCTCCCTACTCCTCATACACATGGTTTAGAGTATAGAGTTCCAAAAACCAATACTTTTTGGGGAAGAGAAATGAAAAACTCCTCAATACCACTTGAACAGCAGATGCATTTCCAAAAAATGCCACGAGGTCCCAGTTATTCTCTTGATTCCACTTGCAAGACAGGGTTGGGGACTTAAGATAGGGTACATTATTTAGATTTATTGTATAGCTCTCACCAATTGTTTAGCTAGTACAGCCCTTAGGTAAGGTCATGGGCTTCAATTTTTAAAATAAATTTAGGTCAGTTTTCAGGGGGTAAGGAAGAAGGTGAGTCACTGACCCTTTTCAGGCAACTATCCCTGTTCTACTGGCTAAATGATTATAGGGTCAGTATTGAGTCTGTTAGCGTCACATATATTCTTCCTCCTGTAAGAACAGTGAGGTTATGAAACACTCTGCCTGAAGAAGTTGTCAGGATTGATTCTATTAAAGAGTAAAAAACTGGTCTGGATGCTTTCCTTCAGTGTAAGAACATTACAAGTTATGGGTACTGGATAACTGGAGGTGGGATCTTGATCCAGGGAATTATTCTGATCCTTCAGTGTAAGAACATTACAAGTTATGGGTACTGGATAACTGGAGGTGGGATCTTGATCTAGGGAATTTATTCTGATCCTTCAGTGTAAGAACATTACAAGTTATGGGTACTAGATAACTGGAGGTATGATCTTGATCTAGGGAATTATTCTGATCCTACAGTGTAGGAACATTACAAGTTATGGGTATTGGATAACTGGAGGTGGGATCTTGATCCAGGGAATTATTCTGATCCTTCAGTGTAAGAACATTGCAAGTTATGGGTACTGGATAACTGGAGGTGGGATCTTGATCCAGGGAATTATTCTGATTGCCATATTTGAAGTCGGGAAGGATTTTCTTTTCCTAATTTGAGGATAATTGGTTCTTGCCTCATGGGTTTATTGCCTTCTTCTGGACCAACATTGCATTAAAATAGGCTGAACTGAATGGACCTGTGTCTTTTTTTCAGCCTTATAAACTATGTTAGTATGTAATTTGCCAATGTATATTCCACAGGTTTGAGAACTGAAAAAAAAATAAGAAAACAGGTGTGCAACAGTTGAGTAGGTCCTCGCTTTGTTATTCAGAATTCAAGAACACCTTATTTAAATCTGCAAACTGAATATCAGAAGAGGAAATATGGGAGTCATAACCAAGAATGTGAGCGAAAACTTTCTCACATTTAAACCAGCTTCACAAAATGCTGTACCCTTGACTTGACACAATAGGTAATGATGTAACACGGTGCCTCAGGCCAAATGGGGCAATGCAAAGTGCCACATAATTGCAGGTAACCAGGAACAAAGATATCAGTTGAGTATAGGGGCTAATTTCTCTGGCTCCCACCTTCACGGGAAAATAACTTCTTGTCTAGCTATGCAGACATGCAGTGTGTTTAGAATAATTTCTCTAACTAATAAAACTGCCTCTTATTCTATTGTATGGAAAATGAAGACATGAAGAACATTATTTTTTGTTTCAGATACCAATTTCGATAGAACTGCCTGCGCCAGTAGGGGAGGGAGTCTTCTGAGTATCGTCTTGAACAGTCTGAAATGTTGGTAAAGGGAAAACATTTAAATACATAAATAAATACCATAATGATATCCAATCTGCATGTGGTGGCCATCTTTTCTTGTAATGATATACACTGAGATGATTATAAAATGCTATATAAATATTTCAGTGTTAGAAGCATTCTCCATGGCTATCTAGTCTAATATGAGAGCAGGTTACTCTGTATTATAGGGATAGAAATGTATTTGTAACAAATATAGCTTAGATTTAATGCTCCTCAGTGTGGATAGCTTGAATGAAAAAAAAAAATCAAGAGTGCTCAATGTTCCATACAGGCCCTGCAGGCTAACTAACTGTACAGAGATCCTGGAACACAAAGTGATTTTCTCTAAGTAAGGCAATATCAACCAGGAAACCTTACAGATATGAATTGGATCATGGCATGCTATAGAGAAAAAAGACCAGCCAGAAGAAACAAGTACAAATGAGTCATAATCTCCATCTACTTTTTGGCCATTTGTAAATGAGCTTACAGTACTGATTAGACCGCTTGTTACATTAAAAATGAATGGTGACCTTATTGCTCTTCTCTTTACCGTTGAAACTGTTATGAGTAAATAGGCAAAGGGACATAAATGCAATAGGTTTGTGAAGACACAATTTTTTTTTAATAAAAGCCACATTAATTACCCTGACTTTTGTACCAGATTACTGTCCTTACTTTCTGTTTTTTTAATGGGATGAAGAAAAACAAAATGATTTTACAAGCGCAATTAAAAAACAGCTGATTTTATGATCAAACCACGCACCTGTTGACTACATCTACATCACCCAGACCTCCAATGTGGTGCCATAAGCAATCCTTACTTGTGACAGTGTATCAGTAATTCTCTCTAATAATCATTTCCATTTCCGGTACATTACTAAAATTATTACAAGAGCTATCCATATAAAGTCACCAGGCACAAATGGCAAATACCAATTTGGACGACTATGCGAGTAACAAACTTACGGAGCTCCTCACATCATTTTGCGTGCGCATGCCCAGGTACTTTTACTACTGACTAAGATGCGGAGTGGTGTAAATGTGACTAGGTGAACTGCTCCAAATTCACCGGTTTGAATTCACCATTTCAAAGTGGCGAATTGGGCATTGATGGCAGTGCTCCAGTGTTGCGTAAATGGACTACTCATTCAAAAGTGACAATTGGCAACTGCGACTAAATAACAACATAACCTAGAGATGTGGTGACATAGAAACAGAAATATTCATAGAAGATAGTTAGTGGGACAGTGTGAGACTGATGTCACTGTCTTTTACTTGTTGAATTCGCCTCACTCTGCATGATTTCTCATCCTACTTCTATCCCCCTGACTATGCCACACTACGCATCCACTGTCTGCCTATTTGACAACCATATTCTCCACTTATGCATATTCTCAATCCTGAGAAGTGAATTCACGACTATTTTAGCGATGTGACTTGAAATTGTTGTAAAGTGAATTCTCCCTTTAGTCAATGAGGCTATCAGTTTCTCAGTCTCACTTAGCAGAGCAGTGTTATTTTAGCTGAAAAGCATGTGCCAAACTAGTGGCTTAGGGAGAAAGGTTGACCAAGATTATAAAGATGCCGGCCTCCAGTCACAACTTTGGGGTAATTTGTCATTATTAGCATAGGGCTGCATAAACTGGTATATTAAGCCCCATGCCATAACGTATATCAATCTTAATGTATATAAATCTTTTTGGACTTTAGTTCTAATACAGCCTGTATGCAAGAGCAGTGTTTAAGCCTCCACTGTCTTTGGATGGACATGTACCTTGCAACTGAGTCGGATGACTTCCAGGTTTCCATTTAGGGTTTTATTGGCAGTAACTCTGCCCCTTATAGATACTACTACTGGGAATTTAATCAGGGTACAAGGCATAGCAGCAGAGATCTATCAAATGTTGCTGTAGCACTGGTAAACAACACAGAAGAAAATAGTACAATCCATAAGCTGTTAGTATAAACTATGCTTTTAATTAATCAACAACCAAAATCTACATCTAGATTACTCGGCAGAAGTTTCTATGTCTACAGACTTTCATGAACATAATCGCCAATACCAGAGGATTAATCCTATAAAAATATGAATAGGTTCTGTAAAATACATGTCAATACATACATACATACATACATACAGTACATACATACATACAGTACATACAGTACATACATACATACAGTACATACAGTACATACATACATGCAGTACATACAGTACAGTACATACAGTACATACGTACATACAGTACATACAGTACAGTACAGTACATACAGTACATACATACAGTACATACAGTACAGTACATACAGTACATACAGTACATACAGTACAGTACAGTACATACATACAGTACATACAGTACAGTACATTCAGTACAGTACATACAGTACATACAGTACATACAGTACAGTACATACAGTACAGTACATACAGTACAGTACATACAGTACATACAGTACATACAGCACAGTACATACAGTTATCAAGTTTCTTTTCAATGAACTGACAAAATAAATACACGATAATAATTTCCAGATAACTTGTAAGTCATTTTTACTTATTTATTTTCTTTTTACATTAAGTTTTGCTTTCTATTAAAAAATAATGCAAATCTAATTTGATTAATGTTAAATTGACAATTGGGCACTAGGCTAAAGTTGAATGGATTTATAACAAAGCAATGTATCAAATCAAATTACTGTTTCATAATGCTCATAAAGTTTCAAAAAGATGAAAATCTACTGTTTCCGGCTTCAGCATTTCTTATTTTAATAGACCTTCTGGTTCACTAGTGTGACAGCTTTCAGAGTCCTTTGATACAAGAAGTCTTATATAGGTAATTCATTCAGCTATTGAGTGCAAAATCTACAGAAGATAATTAGCAATACCATCCCACTGGACACTCCAGCAGACATAGATTATTTCTCACTGCCCTTGAGCATACCATTCAAAACCATCAATAAAATAAAAAGCAAGCTTCTAAATAACATCACACCAAGCCTTTGTGAAATACAATAGAACTGAAAATCCTCTACTTATTAAAACTGACATTCCACAGCTCCTGAAGTGCACAATCAGAATTCCTTGGCATGCCCTAAGGACCCCGATCATGCTCAATCAGTTGCAGATCATTGGAAAGTAGGCTTAGTTCTTTATATAATATCAACCATAAATATTTGCCTTTGCGCATATCACAATCCACATACTCATTCTCAGCACATTACATGGTATTTTCCAACTGTGAAAATAAAAGTCAAATATTTTACTCAACTTTTTTTTTTTTTTGTTATTATAGAAGAAACCATTCAGGACAGGAAAGAAGTGATAAGCTTTTCCAGTTTTACAGCTTCACAGTGATTTCCAATAAGCCGTGGAGCATCAGTTGCAATTTGAATTCATGCATGAAGTAACACAAGCACAATCTTGATAGCTTCTTGTGGTAGAATACTATGACAGGTAAAAGCCTAAATGAAGCCAGCCCAATATCCAATGCTCTTTTGTAACTGAATCAAATGATTTTGTTTATCTTTGTGCACAAGATAAAAATAACCTAATTGCAGGAGGCATCTAGGCTGTGCATTGATGTCATTTATAACTAGATTGAACTCTCACTCATTGTCAAGCAGACAAAATGATCGATACAGTGGTGTTGGAAGGGAAATAGGATATATTAGGACTAAATATCCCATGCCTAGAAGGTTCACAAAACTGTATCTACTGCTTAGTAATGATCTTCCTGTTGCACTAATGTAATACAACTTGAGTGCAAACCATGGTATAAATCAAGGTATCTACAGTAAGAAGTAGTCATCCAACAACTTTTCCATTATCCAGCCTCCCCTTACAGCTTCATACACATAGTTTTAATATTTTTACCCATGTGGTTTTATGATGCTCACTGTAAATGGTGGAATTAGTTGGTTCGGAAACAGATATGTACTTGGTTAGGTCTTCTTCACACTGGAATGCAATGGAAAAGCTGCTATAAAAAGTTTCCTAAAGGTGAATTTACTCTAGCATTGTAAATTACTACTACACATAACATATCCTTCACAACAACAAATCTGTCAGACCACATTTAACCATCGTATCCTTATATAAAGGACCAAAAACACACAAAAAAAAAATGAAAATTCTAGTTTGAATTGACATGGAAGTTATTCAAATACAGCACTTGTAAAAATGTTATCTTTGAAATAAAAATCATGAATTGTATTGCTTTCTCTCTGTTCTTATCTTTACTGATAGTAAAGTGCTTTATATAAATCATGTACAAGATGTTAGCCCTAAAGCCTATTTTTTAAAACTAAATAGCTAAATATCTTACTTTCTATACACAATTTTTGGAAGTTTTCAATAGGCATTTTACTTTTATTTTTGTTATTTTTTTTTTAACACAACTTTTATTATATCTTCCATTAGATTTTGACACAATATCATCTTATAAAGGTAACACAGATCAAGGACCCATTCTCTAAGTAAAGGCAGGAGATTGGGGGATTATTCACTAAGGTGCGAATTTGACTGTTGAATTCTCAAACAGCGGATTCCCATAGTAAATCCGCGACAATTTCCCCATTGTAAAGTCGTGACAATTTTCCTATAATAAAGTCGCGACTGCGACAATATTCGGCCTTTTCGAGTTTTGTAAATTTCATCCAATTAATTGTGTCCTCTTTAGGAACAGTCGTAGCATAAATGAGATGATGAACAAAATAAAGTTCTGAATTGTTGATCTCTTCTGTTTCAATCTAAGGCCCAGGATCCTTTGAGCTAAGGTACTTATCTATCGTTTCACCACTGAGAACCTCCTAAATTTGCCACACTATGAAACAATTCATCCATATTTTACTTGGGTAAATTTAGAATATTAACTAAACAGCGTATTATTGTGACGAAGGAAATTCTTCTTTCTAATTATAGTGAGGAGAATAGTAGCAGTAGTGTATTATAGCAAATTTGTCATGAATAGTCACTACTGTCACAATATGTATCTCTTTCTATATAATGGCGCATGCATTAAAGAAGTAACTGAACTCTGGTTTAATCCTGTAAAAAACGAATAGGTCTTATAGATAAGAACACAATAAATCTAGAAGTACTAAGATCTGAATCACTATTAAGAAGTTTTGAGTTCCTGATTGACATAGTTCCCTAACAGTACAAGGCATCCATTTTGTTGTTTTAGACCTTGCCCACTTCCTTTCATAGGCTCTCATCTCTTGGGATTAAGCAATATTTTGTGCAAATTAAGTGAAAAGCATATGACAGATTTTTTTCAGAGCTCAGTTTGTTAGGAATGCTTTTCTGTGACTGTGCTTTGGGCCACCACTAAAACAAAAGAACTAATTGCTCTTTTTTCCATTCTTCACTGCGTTTTGACAATATTTTTTCTATTTGCTGAACTTTTTGCTGATTTATAAAGGACCCACCAAAAAAAAAAAGTCAAATTCAATAAAGATGAATATTGATAAATATAAATGTATTGAAATTGGCACACTTTGTACTGTTTTTAATGTGGTTCCCCTTCTATGGCATACCGAAATCTATACCGTGGCAAAATGAAAAGGCCAACTCCATTGGCAGGGAGTAAAGGGTTTTGACCAGTCTGTCAAGCTGGACAGGTGGTAGAGGAGAAGGAGGTTGCAGCAATAGGTACCCAGACTGAGGGCGTAGAGTCTAAGATAGGTCTGGTATTCACCTAGAGCCCCCGCAAGGAGGTTAGGGTTTCGCCGCAGGTCTATCCAGGTCATTACCCCTCACACTGGACAATAGAAACAGCTTTATTAACTGACCAATAGGTAACTTGAATGTAACTGTATTTCTGGGCTCAGAACTGTAACAGGTTCAGGGAATGATAGGCACAGGCTGGCAACTTAGAAGCCACTTATAAGCTACTAAGACACTGCTTGTAGCCACAAGACAAGGCCCTGGAGCACCTTTGCAAGCTCTATACTCGGGCACTGTTGTGAACTGACAAGCACCTTATATAGGGAAGGAGCCTGTCAGCTGATCGTGACGATCTGCGTCATAAGCGCGCTCCCGCGACGTGCGCGCCTGACTTCCAAGCGCACACATGCCGTGACCGCCGGAGGGGGAAGGCAGTGCACCCGACGCCCCATGGAGACCGACACAGGAGCGAGGTAAGTGACTTTCCTTACACAGTCTACACAAGCTGGACATTTTTGGGAGAAATAAATTTAACAGAACAATTTTCTATAAATTGGAGAAGGTGGTGATATTGATATATTGCAAATACATCTCCAGCTACAGTATAACAAGTCACAGATTTTTTCTACTTTTGTAAATATCCCCCACAGGGATACAGTGTTGAATTATTTTTGCTTTGTATTGTTAACATTTGAAATATAAAGCCAAATTGTTTAACAGGACAGTGAAACCCTTCAGATTCCCTGCACACATGCCTCTAGGATTCCAGCCATTTCTTAATGACTAAATTCTAATCATGTAGAGCACAATTGTTCATGCAATTTAATCACTTGTTTCAAGCCCCCCGGAGGCAGCATAGGGACAGTTTCTGAATAAAGGACAAACTTGTGTTTCTTCCTGTTTAGTTTCGTTTAAGAGATGTGTTTTTATTTATTTATTTTTTTTATATGTTAAAATATAAAACCAAGAATTTACAGTAAAGAAAGTGGTAAAACCCTTCAAAATTCCCTCTCTATGTGCATAGTAACTTTAAGAAGGCTGAGATAATTTGGCAAATTCTAGAGCAAAATGTTGTTTGCGGTAAAGAAAAGAACAATGTCAATCATCATCTTGCCTTATATGGTGTAGATTTGGACACTACAAATGAAGATATCAGTGCAGTTAAAATACAACACCTACCAGAAATACCCACACATAAATAGCATAAGGAGATCTGTCCAAAAAAATAATAAAATCCAAAGAAGATAAATAGATATGCTATGACCACCTGCCTTACAGTATTTACGATGGTATTAGAATGGCTTTACATGTGAAACATCCTTCCAGCCTTTTGGACCGTGCTGGTAAACCATGAGAAAGATAAGCCACATATATTATTGGAAACACATACTTAATGAAAGGCAAGTTTGTTTGTACCAGTCCAGCATTAAAATGTTCCATCACAAATTACCTCTTAACCATTGTGACTCCCCAGGTGTCAGGATCCAGAGTTCTGTTTGCCTTTTTCCATTATCCCTAAGTTTCAGGATCCAGAGTCTTGTTTTTGTTCACTATCCCTAAGGCTATTGAAGTGATTCACACCTCCCCCTCCTTGCTTGTTTATTCCAGAGCTTCCAGTAAGCAGATATTTTTCTCTGAGCTAAAGTCCTGAACTACTATCTTCCTGATATGTTTACCTGTGTTTCCAGTCTGTGTCAAAGCTGCTGTGCTATCTGCTTCTGCCAGTCTGACATGAACTGTGACTTCCAATCTGGCAGCTCTTTCACTGCATTTCCCGGGGATTCACAGCTTTGCCTGTCAGCTGCATTTTCAGTCCAAGTTATTCACAGCCTTGCCTGTCAGCAGCTCTTTCAGTCCAAGTTACTTAGAGTGCCCTGTTTCTGGCTGAACTTGAATCTCTGGTGGTATTGAGGATCCACTAATACTTTTGCACTCTGCACCTGTACCTGTGTCCTGGTTATCCTGTGTCCTGAGTCTGCACCTGTACCTGTGTCCTGTTTATCCTGTGTCCTGAGTCTGCATCTGTACCTGCGTCCTGGTTATCCTGTATGCTGTACCTAAGTTCTGTGTATCCTATTCCTGTCTGTACCTGCACTTGCCTTTTCACTTGTCATGCTTCTGTTTTATTTTGGATTTCATTAAAGAGCCATGTTCTTTGGATAAAACTTTTTTTATGTTTCCTGCATTGGTGCTCATTCAAAGTACTTCAAGTCAGCACTAACGCTTTCTGCATCCAGCACAGTAACCATTTGTTCTTAGCCAAGATATTCAATGGTCTGTCCTCTGTTTTCCTTGCCTGTCTCCAGACACTTGCCAAGGTCTCCTTCTGAACTTAGCTTTTGCTCCTGTTCCTGACAGAATAAATGAGCAGTTTATTCCTGATCCTGACACCAGGAATCCTTTAATACTAAACAACGTCTGACCTTGAAGGAGTCTTCTCTGCACAAACATCTAGTAATTCAATCACCAGATCTAACGTGTACATGCTATGGTGGCCATGGATGTCTACCCAACTCATGCTAGTAAAACTTTGCACTTTTTATCATTCTTCAAGTTCCTGCCAGACAATAATAGAGTTGCTGGAAAACATGGACTGCCATTGCACCAACTGAAAAGTGGGTAAGTCATTTTAATGCAGCAATATAGATTTTCATATATAAATAAAGAGGGAATACTGGGTGCTTCTGTGTAATTCTGTAGCAAAGATACAATATTATTAGAAGTGTCATGACATGTTTCCAGTACGGTGACCCTTTATCAAATGTAAATGTTTGACAGCAAAAGCATAAAGTATTGGATGCATCTCACAAATTTATGACAATAGATATTTAGTTTGGTTCTTCCTTTGAAGAAAACACAGATGACCACACTTTATATGATGAGGATTACACTTTACTGCCCAACCTCTAGAATTAGATCAGAGACCTGATGCCTCAGGATGAGTTCATGCCTCAGGATGAGTGACTAGCACAGGAGGTCGCTGACAAAATTATGGATTGTAACGAGGTATTGTGGGAAATTATTTGAACAGCTGTAATGGCAATGACAGTGATAACAATAGGGGAGTGCAACAGATTAACTCTAAAGATCATTTGTTTGGAATCTGACTGGTGTTTTTTGCATAGATAGTTTATTTTTGTGGGTGGAAGCAGATGCTAACGTACCTAGGCTGTTTTGATATATGTTATCAATTCTGTAAGGGTAATGCAAGAAGGAACAATACCATTTCCTCTATTCTAGAAGTTTTAGAAGACAAGTGAAAAAATGTTAAATTAATTTTTTTTTTGTATTTTTTTTTTTTTCAAATATCAGAACCCAAAACCAAAAAATCAGAATGTTTGACAAATATAAGAATTCCCTGGATCTAGAATCACCTCCGGATATCTAGTATCAATAACTTGTAATATTCCTACACTCAAAAAAGACATCCACTCCCCTTTTTAAAGTCTTTTTGAATCACCTTGGGAATCCACCAACCCAGAATACTTCAATAGGTTTAAGGCCCAGATTTTTCCACCTTCAGAAAAACATCTGTTTTGTAGCCCAGAGGGGCTTCAAAGAATATGTGTCACCTCAGAACAAAGCCTTATATAATTCTGTTCACGTGACCTTCCCTGGTAGTTGCAAACATTCTAAATGTCCTGAATACAGGATAGTATGGAAATGAATACGGGCCTGACAATGATCAATGTATTACCTTATGTACAGATGGAGCATCTACAGTGCCTTGCTGGGCATCTAGTTTGTGATGCACCAGTAATTTTTTCTAAGCTAGAAAATACTAGAATTATTTTTATCACTGAGTTTTCTGTGTTGTAAATCTAATCAACTTAATTTTAAATGGGGGCTAAAACAGGTAGCGCCATGTAAAGATCCCTTTAGTGGAAGACTCTCACATTCAATAGCGAAGCATTAAAGAGCATGCCACCTTAAAAATAATCTGTACGTCTATACAGTTAAGCCATCACAAATTAAGAAACGACATCACCAGGGTATCACAATGAGCCTATAAATGTAAAATTATAGAAAAACTAGCAAAGGCAAATTGATTTCAAATTGTTTAAGACTGGAACAGTTACAAAAATGAAGCCCGAGGCTTTCAGAATACAGCCATATAGATTTTCCAAAATACTACAAAAACACTTAATATTCATAAGTAGCTATCCTTGTTTTTCTTTCCCAAAGGCATTCCTTTGCATAATATCAGTAATAAAATCATCCAATGAACAATTTGCATTTAAAAACACATTACTACTGTTGAATCTAGCAAATAACATTACTTGTCTTAATGTTCACATAAAAAGTGTTTTAAGCTTTTAAATATCCACTGTCTATAATGAGTCATTTTCTTCTCATTTCTTAATATATATATATATTTTTTTTTTTTTTTTTAGAGTTACAGCTTTCTCAAATTATTCAACTTCACTGTAATCCATAAAGTATTTTATGTGACGGGATGAATTATTTTTGTATACTTCATTTGTGAGTCTGTAAAGAATGATAGTGGGCTCCATAATTATTGAAGTTATTTTTCAATTAATTCTTTGCCTACAGTTTGTTCATAGGGGAGCACTCCTATCCTTTATCTGGATGTCCCTATGGTTCATTTGTCCATCTAATAAATATAAAGTACCCATAATCCTGTGGGAACAGCTTGAATATACGCTGTAGTTGTTTCTTAAAACTAAAATGCAAGAATTTATGATTCCCAGTGATTTACAAGTATTTCAGCGGGGAGTGTTGCAAGGATGTGGGTCTCCACTGCAAAAAAAAAAATAAAAATTAAATCTTGTGATGTTAAAACCTTGCAATGCCATTTTTCAGCTATTAGAATGGCAGATTTAACCTAAATACAGGGCCGGTTTTAGCTATGGGCGGTGTGGGCGACCACACAGGGTGCATTCAGGGTCCAAGAGTGCCAGGGGGAGTTTGACTGGTGTTGGTGGTGGCCCGGGGGGGAGGGGGCAGCTGCTGCTGGTGTTGTTCTGGGGGGGAGTCGGCTGGTTCACCCAGGGCGTAAATGTAGCCAGAACCGCCTCTACCTAAATAGGTCTAGATTAATCCAGAAAAGGGAGAAGTTCACCAATAAAGGGACTGGGTCAGAAAATTTTGTTTGCTTTTATAATAAAATTTTGATTGCTATACCATATAGCAACTACATATATCTTCCGAAGGGAACATTCTGTGTATGCTTTGTATATATCGTTCCAGATAACTGACTTAACTTACACTAACGGATGCAGTGAATGTTGATCCTGCAGATCTCTTCCATCTTTGACCTCTTGTCTATGTGTGTGATCTGACATGAAGCAAAGCAATGCTCTAATTTTCATCTTTCTGATCCCATTGCAATTAAATCATTTCAGACTGAAGAGAAGGTCCTTTAAAAGGGCATTGCATAGATGCTGCTAACATCAGATCTTATCCGAAACCATTTGAAATCGTGTAATGCATATATGGCAATATATTTATATATTTATGGGTAGATTATCCCTAATTGCAAAGGGTTTGGGTATATTTTTCCTAGAAATCCCAATAAGATGATAATTTTAAGGCTGACATGAAAGCTACAGGTGTGTGAATATAGAATATGCTGACCTCAGAAAGATTATTCCCCATACAGAATAGGCATGAAATGAGCAACACTGAAAGCAGGAAATCAGATTACACAATTAAGATCTTCCATGGTAGACTCATAAGAAAGAGAAACCTTATTCTAGTAACTATAGTCCTGACTGAGGCCAGATGTCTACTTAACCCTTAAGGAGCCACCCTTTACTATTTCCTGGTGCAGATGGTTTGCTCTGCCATGATCTATAAGCTAAAATAGATAAATACTACTAGGGGCAGAAATGTCTGTTAGGACCTTGTCCACCTGAAATATCACCCTAGGATAGCCTACTGCAGATGTATTGGTAGTAACAAAGCTCACCAAGACAATTAGTCGAAGGACACGCATCAATGACCCTTTCTACTAGGTTGCCCTTGAACACAGAATGTAATCTCTTGTCTCTTTGTATCCTAGGTCTTTATAAGGTGAATTCCTGATAACAGCAAAAATAGGACACTTTCTTTAAGGGACAACCTTGGTCACATGGCACAACATCTGGTGTTAACTTACATGGATCTTACACCTGACTTTGTTTATTCTAGAAAATCCATCATAGAGGCAGTATACATCACTAAATTGCTGTGCTAATGCTAGTTTAAGGGTAAACCTTTAGCCAAAACAATACTTTAGTATACAGTAGATATATGACAAACATAAATGATGAGTCTACATGTGAATGTTTTTGTGTAAACAGCTTTGTCGGATGCTATTGAATACAAAGTCCACTGTTGTGTGTATTTACAAAACTCTTAATGTTTTACAAATACACAGTCTAAAATAGGTAGGTGTGCAAAACATGTGCCTCTAAAATGCTTTTTCCTATTCAGGAGAATGAACAAACCTAATAGAGTAAAAAGTTTTATTTTTTTAATAAAACAAAGTGCAAAAACACTGAATTGCATCGGAAAAAGTTGTGCAAAAGTCAGGTTAAGTGTGGGTGGACTTATCTTTACAGCATAGCTTCAACACTTACCTAGATTTGTTTTTTTTGAGCATAGAAAAATAAAACGGTTTTAATTTCAAAATTCCATTTTGTTATTCACAAAACTGAAACAGGAGAGAGATTTATATCCAAAACTAAATTAGCAAAACCCTTTGAAACAAAACAAATCAAACTACGCATACAAACTAAATGTCATTTCCCACTAAAATTATAGCTATATAACCTTCTCTGTTTTTATTTTAGACATATCCAAGGAAATCTAGATCATAGGAACATTTTGCCCCTCTATGATGGAATCTATTTTAACATTCATAAATATATGAAAGCATTTTATGTCTTTGCAAAGTTATTTGAAATCCATATATTAAATAAGTTGTTGAGTTGGAAAAACATTTTTATTGTACATTCAACTTAATGATCTTTCAGAGTAGTGTCCTACTGAGTTGTAGAACAGCCTCTTTCTGTTCTGATGAGCAGGAAATGAAGAGTAGGAACAAAGTTTACTTTTCTCTTTAAAGAGGCACACATGCCTCTACTAATGAACTCTAAGAATGGTGCTAATTTGGTATCTATTTTTGTGTTCAGTTTAAAATATGTTTAGTAAAAAGGCATACATAACATGTGGCCAGAACATTTCTTCTGGGAATATTTATGTTAACACAGATTAATGTCACTGCCATAAAAGTTGCATGGTCAGGTGCCCTTGAGAAAGGAGCTTATCTCTATCTTTACATATTCAGCAAACTCGGCAATGTGCCGAATTCATATCCAGTTCTGATGTTTACAGCGGTCGCGGACCTACAAATCACTTTGTCTGCCTTTGCACTTATAATTAAGCTGTTCATCAAATGTTGGAGTCTGTTAAAGTAACAAATTAGGCAAGGCATATGGTTTTGAATTTGCCAATTTGCCATCGCCAGATTATTGGCGGATTAGGGGGTTGATAACAGGGCTCCAATGTGGCATAATGTGACAAAAAAGACTTGTAACCAAGTGACAACATAGGATAGGGTGACATAGAAAGGCATGAAATATTTAGTAGATAGAGGGGCATTGTGGGGATGACATGGGACATCACTGGTTCTCATCCCTCTGCATCCTATTATTGTTAGTACTACTGATAAATAAATAAAGAATAGTGAATTTGAGTGTATCGACCTGAAGTGATGCAAATTCCCTTTGACTGTTGAAAACTGACTATTTCAGTTTAATTTGCACTTTAATGAATAACCCATCTCTCTTTAAATAACCAGTATCACTACTGTTAGATGGAGCTGTTCTATTGCTATCTATCCAGAATACTTTTGGCAAACTATATTAAACTGGCAAATGTTAAAGTGTAAGTAAACCCTATTTATAAAGTTTGCCCCATTAAAGCATTCTAAAGTGTAAAAACGATTAGTGAAATTCTCACTCACCTTTTAACTCTGCAGCACTTGTAATCCCTCTGTAAAATAATCCTGCTTCCTGTAATGGAGAAGTACACCCTCTCCCCTTCCCCTTCTCTGTATTAGAAACCGACTTTTTCCGACTGTCTGTTGAATGCTGCAGGTTCAGGTTACACTAAACATGCACTAGCAGAATGAGTCATTGTGTGACCTCATTAGGGGGCGGGTGGCTTCTGAGCACTATACAGGAAGAGCCTGTACATACAAATGATGGAGGAGAAAGGCTGCTGGATTAAGAGGTGAGAACTCAAAAACACAAAATAGTTTTTACTTTTCAATGTTTAAGTTTATGTTTCTACATTATAAATATAATATATATGTATAATTTGGTCAATATCTTTGCTTACACTTTAATGTATCAATGTTTGTAGGAATGATTGAATTCACTGGTTATGGTGAAGATTGTTCATATAGGAATCCATATTATAATATGTATACATCATACAAAGAAACCTGGCCTATTAAATATGATAAAGTAACTTTAAAGCAAATTCCCAAACTTTTACTAAATTAGGAAGGTATAATGAACACAAGAGCTGATTGGTATCAGCTCTATATTAGAATGCTGATGTACGTTTTGCATGGCTAAGCAGGCTTTGTCAAGGAGGGTGTAGTCTGCTCTAAGAGGCAAACAAAACATCAACAGCCACTTCTCACTCTGTAGTGAAGCTATTTACACCCTCTGAGCAGTGAAGGTGGGAAATCCACTGAGGGGTCACGACCACATAGTTCTGGGGACACGGACATTCTAAACAATAAATCACTCCCTCAGAGCTGCCATTTCAGTACTTGCGAATTGGATGTCTTTTACCAAATCTACCCATTACAGATTGAAAAAACATCTTCTTGAAATTAACAACGTTGCCTTCATCCATAGAGACAGAGATTGTTGGGGGATGTCAGGCATTTAGGAACAGGGTCATTGCATAGGATTTGCCAGTGTTTGTGTAAGATATTGACTATTTGAGAATGGTGAATTGAATTTGTGGTGAGAAATCACAGGCAATCAGCACCTTTTTTCTCTTCCTTCTTCAATAAATTTGTTCTGTCCATTAATAAGGCGCGCCGATATGCCTGCTTTATATATTTACTCAGGTATCTCCATTCTTTGAGTCTATATTTAAGATTTGGAGCCATGTTTTTAAACATGAGTATAGATGAGCAATTGCAACAAAGTTGCAGAAATTCTCTGATAGGAATTTCTCTTTTAGTAGACAGTGGGTGGAAGCCATCCAATCTAAGCAAAGTATTGGTAGTCATGTCTTTATAGTATAATTTCGTTATTAGCTGACCTTCTTCTCCCTTCATTATGTTAAGGTCTAGGAAATCAGTTTTGGACAGAGATGTGTTAGATGTAAATCTGAGATTAAAATCTTCATCTACTTCAACTACCCAAATATAAATTGGGAGAGAAAAACCTGTAGCTCTCATACAGGAAAGAGAATATTTGTCAATAGCTAAAGATAATTATGTTTCTCAACTGTTGCATGAACCAACAAGAGGGGGCGCCACCAATATTATCTAATAGACCTGACAGTATAACAGGTGGGGGGTGCACCTAGGAAATAGTGACCATATCATTCGATTTCCAGTTGCCTTTTAATGGGATTTACTGTCATGGGGCCACTAAAACATTTAACTTTAGAAAGGCTAAATTTAGTCAGAGATGCCCTTACTCTCATTAACTGGGACAAAGTTCTCAATAATAAGAGTATAGATGCTAAATGAGATATTTAAAAAAAAACTTGACTACTCGCTGTGAGAGGTAAATACCCTCCTGCTACTGTCACAGTCGCGTCTTTATAATGAGAATATTGTGGCGACTTTACAATGGGAAAATTGTTGTGGTTGCGGATTTGCTATGGGAATCTGCTGTCTGAGAATTCGACAGTCGAATTCGCATTTTAGTCAATAACCCCCAAATTTGTCTCCTTTAAATCCTTTTAACAGATTGATGAATTATGACATCACTTTGCTACAATGTGCCTAATTGTGGTGAATATGCTACGATATACCACTGCTGTTATTCACCACCTCAGAAAGTGCTGTGCAACAAATAAAAACAATAAGGTCCTATTTGACTAATGGCCGGATTGTCATGTAAAGCTCTGAATTCACATTTCGTCTCCACTTCCCCATTTTTGCTTTTTGAGCAAACTCTGCAATGTGGCGAATATGCATCTAATTTGGGTGACTACGATAGTCTCTGTAAGGCACTGGTCACAGGACTTGAACCCAGGTATTCCCAGTCACAGTTAGCAGCCTTGCAGAGTGTCCACTAGTGGGAGTCTTGTTCTGGACTTGGCTCCACTACATACATGCTTTGTGCCTAGTTGGGATTGAAATCAGCCAATCTGTCTTTCAGAGAATCTGAGTTTCAGCCAATCTCAGCAAGGGTTCCTGTATATAAGGCTGCCAGTTTCACTCTGACCCTACCTGAGCAAAGAATTACTCCCTGCCATCCAGTATCCTGTGTTGCTGAATCCTACAGTCAACACCTGAAGCTGACACACAGAGAGGCTTCCCTTGGGGGCTGGGACCTGTGGGCATTCCACCGCAAAACCCAAATTCCCTTATGGCAACCACTGGTGAAGACCAGGTGCTCAGATTCCGCGCCCAGGTGGATCTTGTTCCTACTTCCGCTGGTCAGTAAACCTGCTACAATTCCATGGTCATAACAGTCTCGATCTTACAGAGAAGTTCACATCACTTTGCGTGCACAGGTACTTTGACTATTGACCAACTGATTGAGTCTTTCACAGTCATGTATTCGATAAAGCGTAGTGTTTTGAATTCACCTGTTTGACTTTGCCACATCAGAGTGGTGAATTGGGGGGTTGATGGCAAGAAAGGGATGTAATATTCACTTATATACAGTTAGTGGCACATTGTGAGGATGAACTAGGGACAGGGAGACATAGAAAGGGATGTAATATTCACTTATATACAGTCAGTGGCACATTGTGAGGATGAACTAGGGACAGGGAGACATAGAAAGGGATGTACTATTCACTTATATACAGTTAGTGGCACATTGAGAGGATGGACTAGGGAAAGAGTGACATAGAAAGGGATGTAATATTCACTTATATACAGTCAGTGGCAC
>WMED01001658.1:0-20426 GCA_019650415.1 Pipa parva
AGTCATTGTATTCTGTTTTTATTTACAATTTACACAACGTGCCAACTTTTCTGATTTTGGTGTTTGTATTTATTTCCACCCTTCACACTTTATCACCAGTTTGTTACTGAAACTCCTCCCCTCTCTCAGCCACTTCCTGTTTAGTGTTAAGGAATTGACTGACAGGCTGGATAATGCTAAATAGCCAATCAGAACCTTTAAACTGTTATCCACCTTTTCTTTTTTTTTTTAACTCTGAAAGGTGTAGTTAAAGCAGCACAAGTAACTGTTAAAGAAAGGGCTGAAATATTGACTTTCTTTTTATATGGATTTGGTTTCTCTCTTAATTTCAGTGCTTGCTATTGACAGTGCACACCATTAGCTGTAAGTATTGTAACTGCCCATGGTAATTCATTAACTATGAATTTTGACCTTCCTGAGATGCCGTTGTGTCAGTAACACAAGAATCCAACCAGGAAGTAAACACATAAGGAGCTGTGTACTGCTACACAGATGGAACAATTAATTCCTTTCCTCACATAAAGACTAAGTATATTAGAAAAAAAATGTATTATGCATTTACAACACACATTACTTTTTATTAATCAGGCTGGACTGTTCCTTTAACACGTGCACAAATCAGCTTTCCTTCTGTAATCTGCTGCATTCCAACTTAATTTATGTGGCGAGAAGGTCAGCACACTGTTTAACCAATAGCAGTCAGGCAGTTTTTTATTCTCGTGCAGAGCAGAAAGGAGAGGGAGAGGAAAATGTCATCTCTCAGGAAAATTAATTAAGGGAAACAAACGGAAAGTATTATTTCTTCCATAAACAGTTTTTTAGCTATTTGTGTCAGCAATTGGCTTAGTATAAAGGAGTTTTATATGTATGTGTGCAGTTATATCAGCACTATAGTGCCCCTTTAAAACATGGCATAAAAATTGTTACTGTAACAAATCTAAAGCCTATTATAAAAATAATGAGTAGTAACAGAATCTAATTATATATTTCTAAATGATTTTAAATACACTTTTTTTTTAATTTGTTCCATTTACCAGAAATAGGATACAAAGACATAAAAGGGTGAACAAGAGTAACGAATACAGCATTTAACTGGGCATCGGCCAATGTACCTTGCAAGTATTTGTGTAATTCAAGAGTAAATTGGCTTAAAGAGACAATGACAGCCTTTCTTTCAGATCTATATTGAAAATATTGAACCATTTAGTATAACACTCATTTATTTCAAATCTTGACTTTGAACAGCTAATTCCTTTGTTCAATGTGCTTAGCTAAATAAAAAAAAAAACTTTAAATGCTTATAATACTATATTAGACTGGTAAAGACCAAATAAAAGAGTAGAAGTGCACTGTATGTAGGTGGATGATGATGTCTTCACATGAATGATCTTTCAAGCTGAGTTTCAAGGTTAATAACATGGCTGCTTGCCATGACCTTTGGTACAATTTGAACATATAAAACATCCTTAAGTATCTGCAAAGATGTTCACACTGTGTGGTGTATACAGGAGCAATGTCATTCATGCATTTTACATGCATAGTGTTCTCATCTTTAAATCACAAGCCTGATCCTGTCCTTATAAACACTCACATAGTGTGCATGCTACCGTGTACAGATATAAGAATACATTTAAAGGGAATGTCTACAATGGAATACATTTTTAGTATGTTGTGTTGTTACACAACAGAACTTTATTTTTGTTAGTACCTAATTTCTCAATTATCCTGAGGTTTGATTATTTTATTAATTAGTCTGTTTACTATATAGCTATTAGCTATGTCTGATTCAGTAAACAGTCTCATTGTAGGTTTATTGTCCTTAGAAACCTGAAGACAATTTAAGGCTAGGTTCACACTAGTGTATTATGTGCAGCGTATAATATGCTAGTGTGAAAAGAATACGCTCCAGCATATTTTATTATTGTACTTACCAGCGACAGAGTGAATGGTCCCTCAGTATTCATGGCTCTTCCTATCTGGCCGTATTTTGTGCGTGGCATATAACTCCGGCAAAAATGTGACGGCCAGTGTGATGCAGCATATGCGCATTATACGCTAGTGTGTCCTTAACAAGATACGTACCATAGGAAAGCTTGTTTTCACTTTTCTGAGTTTATTAATCGGGCGAACACTTTTATGGGCGAACACTTGTAAGTTTCGATCAATACTTACCGTGAGAAACTTTTTCCATTGATATATCCATGGAAAGGGTAGCCATACTTTACATTAGTGTACATTAGTGTAGTGTTGCTACCTTTTCATGGAAATATTTAATAGAAAAAGTTTCTCTTGGTAAGTATTGATCGAAACAAATCTCACGATGCTCACTGCGAGAAGCTTCTGGGTGTTTTTCTGATTAAACTCAGAAAAGCCAAAACGGGCTTTTCTGAATTTAATAAATGTCACTCTATTAAAGTTAGATTGTGAGTTGTTTTTTATGGATTGTTAGTTTGTTTTTGTGGATTGTTAGTTTGTATTTGTTTAGATTGTTAGATTTAGATTTTTTTTTGTATTTTGTGTTTTTTTTTTACATGTTGTGTTACAGGCTGGCACCCCACTAGTTAGGGGGTGCGACTCCACCTCAGTCCCTCACCCCATGGTTAGGTAGGGGGTGAGGGACTTAGGTAAGAACATAATTAGGTTAGGGCCCCATCCCCATAGCGCTGATGGGGTTGGAGGCGATGGGAGGGAGTCAGCAATTGACCCCCTATAGGTAGCAACCCTTCCCACCCCCTCATAGTGGTTGTGGGAGTGGGGGGATAGGGGTTCCAGGGACCCCTTAGTTTTGTTTCTATAGCCCTCCTTCCCCACAGGGACACAGAGGGGCAGGGGGGATGTAAGATTACAGTAGCACTATGGAAATAATTGGACTTTAAATCATAACCGCTTACATCCCAGTTAATGATTTAAATAGCACTTGATGGGTGCTGATGGGGATTGGGGGGATCGGAGGGAGGTGTGGGGGTTCTAGGGACCCTTAATATATCTTTTTTATGTAGATTTTAGTAATTATTTCCATAGCGCTAGTATTACAATAGCACTATGGAAATAATTGGGTTTGAAATCATAACTACTTCCTGGTTAATCATTTCAATAGCGCTTGATAGGGGCTGATACTGGGAAGAGATCAGAGGAAGGTGTGGGGATCCCAGAGACCCCTGCTAGCTGGGGTTTACTTTATAAGGAAGATCACATTCACATGAACGCGCTTGAGACTATTCCAGGAGGAAGTAGCTTGTCAGTCATTTACATGACTCCTCCTCTTAACTGCTCCCAGCCTGACAACTGAAAAATAGATGAGCTGACAGGGAAAATGACAGAGAGAAATTATATATAAAGGTACATTTTTTAAAATACATATATATTAAAAAAGACTTTTATTTCAGTAGTAGAACATAATTCAGTAATCGAGTTTTGAGTTGACGGGTGCACTTTAAAGACTGTAATGGAATAAAATAGAAATGTGCCATATGTCTTTAAATCTAATATATATATATATAAGTGGTGCTTCCACATTGTCTGAAATATTTAAAAAAATATATTTTGTTTTTAAAATGCATTCACTTTCGCTCTTTTTTTTTTATGAGGTACTTTATGGATATATACCATATATTATCTTAAGGCATACAGTGAAAAGGACTGGGCTGGAGTAGGAATACACATAATTAAAATATGGCTACATAGTTATGAAATGTCATTCAATGTATAGTACTGAATATTGTGTTGCCGATTTATAAATAAAAGATAATAATATCTGACACTATTACTTGTGCATTGTGTTCTCCAGTCCTGGAAGTCCTTTAATTGAAATTAACCTATTTTTCAATTAATGACCCTAAAATTATTTTAGGTAAAGCATTGACAGTCTAAAAAGGTAGTCTTTTTAACAGTCATTGATCTAAATTGGAACAGATTTTGTGGTGTTGTCTCTCTGATGAAACACATGAACTATATGCTGTGTTCTGTTTTTATTAAAGAGGACATTAAACCCCATCATAATAAAAAAAAAAATTTTTTAAATGAACCCATTTGATTGGACTTTGCATTGTGCGTTTTCAATCAGCTAAGGGTGTGCTGAACATTCCAAGCACTGATGAGAATAAACTGAGGAAGAGCAATGTTACAGTAATGCTTCATATTAGTTCATATGTATAAACCACGCCAGTTAAAGTGGCTCCGTCACCTAGATTTCACTTCACTTAAAAAAGCAGCTATACCCATGCTCCCTTTGTGTAATATAAAGTTATTAAAAAAAACTTACCTTTTAAAAGCTTTCCTTTTCTTTCTCTTCCTGCAAAACCAACTATCTCCTGTCAGCTGATTGAAGGTCGGGTCTTGGAGGCAGTCCTGTAACGCTGGCTTACTTGATTGACAAGTAATTTAGCATCCTAACGTGATAATTTGGCCTGCAAGTACTCGTGCACACTAGCGGCCGCATGTTCACGTGCATGCTCAATGCTGTAGATGGGTTTAATGGGGGATTTGGGGATTTTTTTTGCGCAGATGGGTTTAATGGGGGAATTTGGGATTTTTTTCTGCGCAGATGGGTTTAACATGGCATTGTGGCGTTTTTTTAGTGCAGATGGGTTTAATGGGGGATTTTGGGATTATTTTTTTTTGCGCAAATGGGTTTAACGTGGGACTGGGTGTTTTTTTAGTGCAGATGTGTTTAATGGGGGATTTTGGGATCTATTTTGTGCAGATGAGTTTAATGCGGGATTGTGGGTTTAAAATCCCTCATTAAACCCATCTGCACTAAAAAAAAACGCCACAATCCCACATTAAACCCATCTTTGCTTAAAAAAAACCCAGGATCACCCATTAAACCCATCTGTGAAAAAAAACACCACAATCACGCATTAAATCCATCTGTGCAAAAAAATATACCCAGAATCCCCCATTAAACCCATCTGTGTAAAAAATATAAAAAATTCCCCATTAAATAGAGTCATACATGTAAAAAACCCACAGTCCCCCATTAAACACAGTCCTACATGTAAAAAACACACCATCCCCCATTTAAAACAGTTATACATAAAAAAACAAACAATCCCCCAATACACACATTCTTGCCAAAAAAAAAAAAAAAAAAAAAAAAAATATATATATATATATATATATATATATATATATACATACACAAACTAAAATACATTCATAATATATTATACAGTTGTATAGCCTCAGGAAAAATGTACTTTTGCAAGTGCTTGTTTCTTTCCAGCACTGGCTGAGTCAATGAGACAGTGTAACCTGACACCTTAGCTTACAATGCCAGTGCACGAGTACTATTAACTGAGCATGTGCGAGATTTGGAGACAGGGGAGGAGAGCCTGCTTGTTAGGGGGCGTTCCTGTAGTGTTTGATTGGCACTTCATACCTAACATGGCACCTTCCATGTTTTCTAATCAGTCAGAGATTCAAGTAAGTGTATTTTCAATATGCAAACATTTTTTGGTTCCTAATTACTTGATTTACATTATAATGTCACATACTTTAAGAAAATATCTAGTAATTCTGAGCTGACGGAGCCACTTTAAATGCATGTATAACACAGCATAAAACTGTATTTTTTGCAAGTTTATTGAGTTTGTAGAGTTTGGTGCTTCTTTATTATAAAAAATGCATAGTTTATTATTTGGACTTTTAGATTCTGCTATGATCATTGTCTTCTTGCAAATTCTCAGTGGTTTCCCAATATGTTCTCCTCGTAAGGCTGAAAATGTGCCCACAATGCCAGAAACATAAATAAATACTATTGTTTTTAATGTAAAGATAAAAAGAAAAAACTGTAATAAGTAATACATTGTAAAAAAAAAAGTATGCATTCTTTTCAATAAAGGTTATAAATAAAAATTTAGCATAAATATTATTGTAGCATCAGCAAAAAACCAAACTGTTGACTTCTTCATATAGTTTTAACCAGTCCAGTCTCTTTACATGTGATTCCACATCATTGCTTTTGGGAATCAATAGGATTTATGAACCTGGAAAGCAACCCTGGCTATGTTTTATTCTCAGACCATTATACATCTTATATACATTGGTACTTTGAAACAGGCAAGTATATAAGGAGAAGGGATCTATTGAACAGCTTTCCAAATTGTAGCTTTTCTGCAGCAGGGGCTGACAAAAGAAATGGGTAACAAGTGAAATCTTTTTTTCAAAAATGTTTTGTTCTGAGATGTCAAGCTATGCTGGTATTTCACTTAAGTAAATTTCAGTAATGTGGGGCCTATTACAATGACAATTGCCTTTGGTGGAAATGATGTTTCATTTTTATGATAAAAGCCACATGAGCTCAGGAGGGAATGTTTCACACTGATCTACTTCAACAAGTATAACTCATCTTTTAACAAAAGATTGCACTCGTAATACAGAGCTACATGATTTGTCATGTAAGCATTGGAAATGTAATCCTGCATTACAACATCACAATATAGTAACTGATACACACTCTCCTGTTTGTGAGATCTAGCCTATGCAGCCAGCCAGCAGTAAGCCCGAGCCCCAAAAGGATGTTGAGGAATACAAAGATACACTGGGCTTTCCAGAAACGCAGACCCCAGTGCCTTGAGCTTACTCCTGAGAGTCCTTATACTTAACAAACTGTTACACCCTTTTACATTTGCACTATTTACTTGCACTTGCTGCTAATACTATATTACCATGCTAGCTTTCACACAGGTTGCTTGTTCATTGTACTGACTATAATAATTTAGCTGGAGATAATATATAATATAATAAAATAATAATAATATTATAATATAATAGAAGGACCTGCAGGAGGACCTCTGCCTTAAATATGATATATTGGATCAACAAGAATAGCCCAAGGCTCTTATTGTTTATGTATATAAATAACCTAAACTTCTTTCAAAAGGAAAATGATGAATGTGTTGTCTCGTTTTCCAGGCTTTTATCTAGTTTGTCAGATCAAGAAAGGTATATGGGTAGAAATTAACCAACCATATATTATAGACTATTAAACTAAACCCCATATTCCATAACATACTGTATATGTCCTATATTTTCATTTACAGCTATAAAACAGACAGGAGCCAATCAGACATTAGCAAACATTCGCCCTAAGGGCGAAATTTATTAAACTCAGAAAGACTGCTTTCGGTCTTTCCGAGTTTACCAAATGAAATCTCCCAAGATTTTTCAAGGTAGACATATCTACCTTTCCATCAAAAATTTAGAAAAATCAAGATTGAAAAACTCGTATATTCACTAAGGTGCAAAATCAACTGTCAAATTCGCAAACAGTGGATTCCCATAGTAGATCTGCTACAATTTCCCCAATGTAAAGTCGTGACAATTTCCCCATAATAAAGTCACGACTGCGACTATATTCTCATTCTACAGACATGACTGTGACAATAGCAGCCTATTGCAACTGTCTTTATCTGGTGAATTCGCACCTATACGCAACTATTCTGACTTTAGTGAATAACCAAATCTCAAAAAAAAAATCTCGCGAGATTTCTCTCGGTAAAGTTGGAAAAACCCAGAGCAATCTTTCCTAGTTTAATAAATTTTGCCGTAAGTAGTGAAAATAGAATTCATTCTAAGGGCGAAATTTAATAAAGTCGAAAATATCACTGTATTCGATATCACAATATCAAATTGTAATTTATACAAAGATAAAACTCATTTAACAATATAACAATATCAATTTTTTCCCAATATCGCAATATCAAAAATTTGATTAAAACGTCTCAATCTGTTTACTTCTATGGAAACTCTATAATATCAATAATTTCAATGGGAAAATTCGATATCCTGATATTAAATTTTCAATATCGCAATATCAAATTTTTGATAATTTTTGTAGTTTTGAATCAAATTTTTCAGACAAAAGGTTCGAAAACAGCCTTTTCGACTGATAAATTTTGCCCTTGAGCGAGTACAAGCAGAATGTAAAACTGTATTATAAATATAAATAATTTTGAAATATAATTTAGAGTTTACAGCTATAAACATTAACTGTGGCGCCCATATACTTATGTTGTGAACCTGGGGAAAATTCTCAATGTTATATTTAGCCATTTTGCAGCCTACAAATCAAAGTGCTCCCATGGTATTAGGAGTGCTTGAAACCATTGAATGTTGAATATTTCCAGGATCTTATGTTAGAGGATCTCAATGGAAGAGCCTCAGTAACATCTCCTGGATGTTACTCAGGGGCATGGTTTTTGTATCATTTGAAGATTGTTCAGATCATTATAGTCTGCTCGTTTTTCAAGATTACTGTGCTTTTTGCCTGGAAAAAGATACAATAATTTTTTTTATTTTTATAAAGACGTAGTTGAAACTGATTCAGGGATTCTACTGAACATACTTAGGCTGCTAATCTAAATAAGCAGCTTGGGAATTTATGAGGTAATAGTTGAAAAACTAAACAAACAACACAAATAAAGGCAATACATGAGAATTGCTTATTTTAGGATAAATAGTAAAACGCCTGAAAATTTTACTTCCTCTTTGAGAAAGACCCAGGCACATCAGGAAGAGCATAAAGCCAGAGCAAGCATATCTGAAGGCCCTGGGGTGGCCCTTCGATAATGGAATAAATGTCTGTTTTTATCTTTATCTGATATGTGATAACATCCATGTATGTGCAAAAATGGTTAAGCCGTATAAGTCCAGTTTAATAATTAGAAAGATGAGTATTGTAGTATAATAAAGTATCAGATCAACTATATAATTATCCTGTAGGTAAACAGACCTACCCCAGTCCCTTTGTCTTCTATGCATTGTAGGGGGTCAGCACAAAGACAGGCACGAGAGTAGGTATCCAGGTCACACTAAATAACGATTTATTTAAAAGTCCATAAACATGCAACACAAAAAACAGCTTGGCTTCAGCGTATAAAAAATTCACAGAGGCAAAATAATAACTCCTCCCCTCTGGCAGAAAGTTCACCAAACATAAATGGGAAGACTAGGCCTCAGGCCTACACAGCCTCACAGTCTGGCAACACCCAGCCACACCTGTTTTCCTGCACCAGCTGCCTTTTATTCATCTGGCTGGTAAGACCTGGGCTGGAGTATTGGAGCGGCCGTCCCACCCAGACTCTTGGGCCGCTCCATGAAAAACCAGACCCGGACTACCATGAAAAAACTGCTCAGCAGCTTATTGCTGCTGGCAATACTTTAAAGGGTTTTTCATATCACCGAGGCCAGCCACCTCGGTGATAAATACCTCCCGTCTATGACGGTACCTCTGACCTTCCTACAGCATATAAAACATATAGAGGAAGTGTGCCCTCAAGACTGATTTTTAAGCTAAAATAGCTAAATATCTTACTTTCTATATACAATTTAGAATTTTTAGAAGCACATATTGAATATGTATTAACATTTTAGGCTTTTACTTGGGTGTTACTGTTCTATAATGGCACATTCCTCGTCTGTAGAAATATGTCTTCAGATATCACACCTTCTGTAAATTGTTCAAAAAAGAATCTTCTTAATTCTTAGTAGTAATTTTATCAAGTGGTGGATAATAATATAGCATTATCGTACATAGAGATATCTCCCTGTCACTTTAATTCTCTTTTTAGTGTGGGATTTTTTAGTTGTTACAATAGAAGCAATGATCAGTGAAGGAAAGACATCCCAGAAGAGTTTAATTTACTCATCACTTCATGTCCTAAGTGGGAAAAATGTTTACAAGATAAAGGTTTTAACTCAAAGAATAAAACCATATGTCTTGCCTTTGTGCTCTGAACAATGACAAGGATTGTGACCTCAATGTCATTTACCTAAAGAAATATTTGCTCATACAGATAAGAGCTTTGTTCTCCATTACTTGCTTTTCATTATACAATTGCAGTGTTCTGAAATTAGCTAGATACTTCAGAGGTGTCATAACTGGTCCTGGGGGAGAGTTTTTAATTATACAACATTCAGATGTAATTGAACTAGCCTATTAATATGATCTAATATTTCCACTTTTATCATTTAAGCCCTGGTCCTCCTGAGACTATGTGGCAAAGCTACAAGGAACTAAACTTGTTTGTCTTTTTGGCAAGTTAAACCATTTTAATTGTGTGTAGAAAACTTTTCATTTGAGAATTCTGTAACAATTGCTGGTTCAGTGGTGAAAATATTTTTTTCTTAAATATTTGTAAATCAATATGGCAACAATGTATATTTGCAACTATTGCAACAAACTCTTTACAGTAATGCCGTAGAAACATATAGGGCAGGAATGGCAAACCTATTGTACGTGTGCCAGATAGGGAGCGCAGAGCCCTCTTTATGGGCACGTGTGCCGTCGCCCTCGCTGTCTTCAGTGCAGTCTGCGGACCCGACCTGACAGTTTTCAGACAGAATCCGCGGCCTACATTGAAGGAGTGCTCACTTGCTGGGGAGCTCTCCTACTCTGACACAGGTGTGCTCCTCCCCCAATGCAAGTGCAATGACATCACTCATCAGCACTGGCACTTCGGGGGGGATGGCTCTGGTGAGTGACATCACCTTTTTGGCACTTAGTGCTAAAAAAGTTCTCCACCACTGATATAGGGGGCTATTTAAAAAAAAAAAACTTTTGACTTTTTCAACTCATTTTGCCATGTACCACTTTGACTTTTTAAATCTGCTGATTTATATATATATATATATATATATATATATATAATTGTTATTGATAAATATATATCATTTAAAAACAGAACACTTTGCAGTGTTTTCCAGTTATGTTTAACTTCCATTTATAATCAATATTGTCACGAGCAGCATGAACCAATCCAAAGTAACTGACATCACACATGACATCAGCAGCACTAAATTCAAATAGGGGAGAGTGCTGTTACACTGCACTCTAGTTCTGATGTCTGCTCCTATGCTGTCTAAACTGTTATTTGATGATACTGCTTCTGTGCCTTCTCAGAGTCCTGCTTGTCTACAGCTTTGCTTCAGACTCTTCAAGTGTCAGCTCTGCAGTCCAGAATTCTCTATAACTTCAAGGAATTTCTTCTTGTGAGTTTCTGCATTGATTTGCCTGACTGTTTCAAGTACTTGTTCTTACTGCTCCATACTTAAAGGTGCACAATGCTCCAAGGGATCCAGTGAGTGGTCTACTACCTTCCTGTTCCTGCACTCTCTTGCATTTTTTCCTGTATGCCTCAGTGACTCCAGCAGTTTAATGGGTACTGGTTGCTTCAGTTCCTCTAGTGTCATAGAGTCTTGTAGCACTCCACTTGTGTCTTCTAGCACTTCCACTGCATTCCTGTGATGGATCCTTTAAGTCAAAGTTTAACCCCCAAGAGATCTATGACAGATATAATTTTTTTTATGGGATTTTTTTTTAGACAGTAGCTTAGTGCCAGAACTGACTCCATAGTAATTAATGGTTTACGCAAGTCTAAGACAGAGGAACACTGAGTGCTAAAATTTGCTTTTGGCAGCTTCACCAATTGGTCACAAAATCTAATTAAAAAATCTGTCCATATTATCTAATGAAAAACTTTTTTTGACTTTAACCTTTTCCTATCCTGTGTCCCCTAGAGGGGGACATTCCAAAAATTCCATTCCAATCTTTGGTCCCCTGGCAGAGGACATCAATATTACAGACGTATTTCAGACGTATTATTTCCTGCTAATTTCTTTGATAAAATTCGCTGATATTGCATAAAACGTCTAATTTCACGTTTTTCGCCAAAAATATTAGGATTTCAATGGGCGGAACAGGAAATTTTATTGGATAGGAAAAGGTTAAAAAATAGCTTCTATAGTGTCATGAAATTTGGAAGGAACTTTCTGCTTGAAGTTTTTTTCTGGGACATTTTGTTACACAACTGACCTTTCAAAAACTACATTTCTTATGACTGAGGAGACATTTAAGGGGAAAGTGACCTTATTTACATATATATGTATATATAGATTGTAAGCTCTATGGGGCAGGGACCTCCAACCTCGTGTGTCAACTGCAACCTGTCACTTAAAGTCAAGTATCCTTATGATTTTATACTTGTATTGTATAATGAAATTTTCCTATGTTGTATATCTGTATTGCTGAATTGTACAGCACTGCATAAACTTGTGGCACTTTATAAATAAAATTATACATACATATTAGAGAGAGATAAAAGTTGCCTTGTTAATAAGTATTTGCTGCTTATTCTCATGAACCTGGTTGTGGATCCTCTATAAATTCATGGAGCCTTTTACCATTTATAAAGCCTCCATACTTCAAATATCTTCTAAATTTCACTGCTAAGATCTTAGGTCTTAAATCAAAAGTGCACTCTGTTTTTTCATCCTAAATTCTTGTGAATGAGAAGATTTATGTTCAGAATGTCCTCTATTTTCAGATGCTATGGTGATTTTTGTCTACTGCAGGATACAGATCATTGTTGTTTTCCTTTATTAGAGAAATTAGATGTTAATACTTTTAGCTGGATTAGCTCTCTCCCATCCATACCATTCAAGATCTTTTCATCTGGTGGGCATTCTTGGGGGGAGTCAGTGTCATAGTTCTTTTTACCTTCTTAAGTTCAGGTTCAGTACCTGCTATATTGTATGTACTGTTATTTCCATCTTACCAGAAAAGTTGGCAACAAGTTTTGAGATTATTACTTACTAGTCTCCATGTTAGCTAAGTAGCTCTAAGCCTCACAACATTGTTGTTGGGTGCAGCCATTTATTTGCTAAACAACACCATTTATAGTCCAGGGCTGTTTGTTGCTTACTGTCTGATTCTCTCTTCTTATTTCATTTGCATGTATACTGCCTACCTACCTCTGACCTGTGACTTGGTATTTAACTTTGACTGAACTCCTGACTTTGGCCTGCCTGAAATATTCTTTAAACTGAGCGTGTTTACTACTGGTGTTTGCTCTTTTCATAATCAAGCTGAATTTAGTCCAGACTTTGGAAATTCTTCAGACTTTTTCCAAAATAGGATGGCTGAATTTGCCCCAGTTTTTTTTTCAGTAATTAAGGGAACAGTATTAAATAGCCTTGATGTATGAATCCTATATATTAGTAAATTTATCCACACATTCATTAAATGTATATTTACTGATATTTCTTTATTATTCTGCAATAAATGTAACTTGATGATTTTGCATGTAAATGTAATTAGCATTTTGCATTGTACCAGATTTATCTTATTCAGTTTTAGAACCCATTGCTAAGTTGTTCATCTCCCACACTCCACTAACTGGATGGGGTCTTACTCTCTACAGGGAAAGAAATACTGTAGTGCTGAAAAACCTTTGCTTCTCTTTCTCAGTACTATTCAGGGTTATCCTCAGGGTGGTTTTGGGTATCCACATAATATTCAAGTCACAAGAAAAAAGTCTCATGGGCAGAAAAGCAGATAATATTCAGGGGAAATGCTCTTGAGTTTTTTTTAAATTATTATTATGTCTTGTTATGTCAAGGAATTTTCTTGTTACTCTGTTGTTGTCTGTCATTAGCAAACAGATATGGGAGATATTTATAAAAATCAGTAAACTTTACTCCTGGTATACTGACATACCTTTAATTAGGTAGAAAATATTGATATTGCCGATAGATCAAAGTTGTTGCCTGGTTGAGGGTGAGGAAAAAACAATTATTCCCTATGAAGATGGTTTGAGAACATTTTTTCTAAGTTCATTGCTCGATTGAAAGCAATGTAAAGTGTAGTGGTATTAATGGATCAATATTTATCGCTATCGATACATTTTATTTGGCGTTACATAAATTAAGGGAAGTTGAAAATTCATCGGAAAGAAAAAGCATCAAGAACGAAACAGATCAAACTGAGGATAAAAGGGCAAAATAACCTTTATAAATTTCCCCTGATTCAAGTGTACATTTCCTTTGTTACTGTACTAAATACTGTACATTTCCTTTACTATGAAAAAATAGCATGGAAAACAGAAGAGATTAATGTGGTACATAAACAGCTGTAGCTGCTATATGCTCTAATAAAATCTGGATGGAATATACAACGTTTGCTGTCTCCTTTATAGTCATTACAGAAATATGCAGCAATGTGCTGAACAACGCTGCACAGAGTCATTTAAAGCTGCCATTCTGGTTTTATATGTCCTTGGTTGTGTGATAGCTTTGAATCGAGCCATATGATAGATTTATTCTTTCTTTCTCTCAGCAGTTGGAGAGCATGCATGGTATCTGATGATATACAAATAGACGGTTGGCTATACCTCATTGTCTATTACATATTCAATACAGTACACTGGTTTGTTAGTTCATATCATTCTTATTCATTATTCTACAAATTTCAACAGTGTAGTGTTTAGAGGTTTCCCTAAAGATCTGCTCATCTCCCAAAGGAAAAAAGGAGGACCAGGGATATAAAGCCAAGTATCCTGTCATCACAGAGCACAAAATTCTATGCCCCTTTATCTGCACCAGGAATATTCCCACTTTTAAAACCAAACTGAAATCCTACCTTTTGGAGAACTAGCCCTAATATTTGTCACTGATTTTTATGTATATATTTTATTTAATACTTAGCCATTTTTTGCTTTATATTTGTATTTATTTATGGACTTGTGTTTCAGTAAAGTGTCACAACTCTTATTCTCCGTCTATCTGTGTATGTATGTCTTCCTCCCATTTAGACTGTAAGCTCTCCAGGGCAGGTACCTCCAATCTCTTGTGTCAACCTCAACATAGCACTTAAAGTGATGTATCCTTGTGATCTTATACTGTATTATTTAATGCAATTTCCCATGTCTGTATTTTATTCTTATTCTGAACTGTACAGCGCTGTGTATGTTTCTGGCGCTTTATAAATAAAATTATACAGTACATACTTACATACAAAAAATGTAATCAGGTCAAAAGTGTCAAATATAATTTTGGCACAAAGTTGTTCATGTTTTCTCTAATGTAGTAGATTCCTCTATTCCAATCACACTTAACTTCTGCCTACCCTTGGTAGTGACAATGCTCCCTTACACAACCTTAGGTCAGCTTGGAAAGGACTATTGCTACAACATATTTCATTACTCTGGAAAGCCCTCTTTTATCACCCATGCTAAAGCTATATAGACAACAAATCATATAGCAGAGGTTCTCTAATTATATTTGGAAATCATGGTTGATTCTTGATTAACCCATTCTTTAGGATACATAAGCATATTCCTTTTTTAGTCTGAGGTGAAACATCTGACCTCTTCCCGTGTCCTAGAAATGACTATTCTAGGCTTCAGCTGGTTTCTAAGCAATTATGCAGTTGGAAATGTTAGAAGCATGTTGAATTTAAGTGCAGTTATGTTCTGTTAAGTCAAGGCTGACATTTTTTTTCCCACAAAACTAATGCCAGCTAGAGCCAATTAAATTCCTCCAGTAGCAAAACTATAAAATGTTTATAGATTTTAGAGATACAGCAATAAGTGTCATTAAACATACCTGCAGTCACACAGCTTGTCTTCTCGTAACATTTATTATTTTTTTTTAAGTAAGGGACTTATTAATTTGTTCCTGTACAGAATATTCTTCCCTAAATAACTATATTACAATGCCCTTGGCTACTGATAATAGTACTTTTCCTGCACATTATGAACACAATTTACAGTGTGCAGCAGATCACTTAATTTTATTTTACTTATATTTTAATCTATCTGTCTGTCTGTCTGCCTGTCTGCCTCTCAGTATATAAAAGTCAAATGTAGTGTGAAAGCAAATGCTACTTATTGGATTAGCTAATTAGCAAATTATCTATATACCTAATTACATGCAGACTTTATATAAATATATGTGTATATATATATATATATATATATATATATATATATATATATATATATATATATATATATATATATATATATATATATATATATACATATTCATAAGGGGAAACTGGTATATTCTGAAAATAATGCCTAAACTAAATTGATTTTGATATGTTATTCATCTGATCACTAGTAGAGATATAAGCAGCATAGTAACTACTCATTACTTCCTTTGTTCTGTGTGGTCAGTAAAAAATGATTCATTTGGTTCCAGAAGAGAAAAAATGCTAAACAGTTAAACAAGTACATAAAGAATATCTCAACAACTTCAAGAAAGAACTGCTAACATATTTTATGAAAATGACTACAGTTTATCAATGTAAGTGTATTAAAAGTCATCTGGGAAGTCTCTGGGGTGAGATATATAAGCAGTCATTTTGAGTCTAAAATGACCTACATAATAGGTCAGATCAGAGAAAATATTTTGGTGAAAATATTTCTGGAATGAGTTTTTAGTTGGCTCCTTCCAACTTCACTTAAGTAAATTTGTTATAGTTCCAAGAATTATATAAAATGACTCAGTTCCATAACCATTTAAATGCATGAGGCAGAAGGCTAACTGTTGATTTTTAATATCCCCATAAATAACAAATAAGTATTGTATAGGAGTAGGGCAGGGACAACCTTTGCTTTCCCTACAACCCCTGTCCTGCTCCCACAACCCTCTCCCTACTCCATGCCATCTGAAAGAGGAGGGGCATTATCTTTGTGCTCGACCCCCCCCCCCCTTCTCCAGGTCCCTACCAACCATCTCCGTGGCCCAGCTGTGTCTGCTCTAGCACTTAGCGCATCAGCAATCCTCTCTTCAGTGCTGTGTTTAACTTCCTGAAAGCTGATCACATGATGTTGAAAACTTTGCTGGGGGAGGGAAGAGAGGAACAGACAGAGTCAGGGCACATAAGAGGTAGGTAGGTAGGGACAGGGAAAAGGAGGGGAACATGCACCAAGATAGTGCCCCCTCCAGCAGTGCCCTAGGTGACTGCCTACCCTGCTTATCTCTTGGCCTGGCTCTGCAGAGGAGTAGTGCTTAAAGGGAAGGTATTTTGCCCCAAATGTGAAAACCAATTAATGGAGTTCAGTCCAGGATTTACAATTCACCCAGGTGAGCCTGATTTAAAAGGCAGCTGTGGAGCCAGGGGCTGTGGATGGTTGATGGTAGAAATTAGGATTGTGTTGGGACCTGTGTAGGACAACCAAGGAGCTGTTGTGATAAGTTCCTACCAGAGGAAACAGGCTGTACGACAAGCAGAAATCCCAAGAAGGCAACCCAAGAAAAGGAAAGATGTCCTAAGGTAATAACCTTAAGAAAACTATATACTATGCAGTGCAAGCAAACATGGTGATATTGCTTTGGTTGTATTGATAAATCAGCAGAGCCACCAACAGGGGGTTACAGGGTGTACTAATGTGGGGTGCCCCATTAGCTTGACAAACTAGGGTTTCCCAGATATATAGGTTTGTGAGTAGTAACAAATTAATTTTATGGCTTAATGAGTACTGATCAGTGTAACTGGGAACTTTACAGTGTAACTAAGGTCTGTATAAACATGTTTTGGGGCTATTTGTCAGGTTGTGGGGGCACTATGTCCGCATGTAGGAGAGAAGCAAGCACGTAACAGTCTAGGAGAGGTGAATCGAAGGATCGCAAGGTGAGTTCGTACTTTGCTGAATTACCCCCTATGACATGAAAGTAGCATACTATAATAATAATGCTAAAACCAACAACAACAATAATAATAATCAGATCCCTGGTAGATTGCAAGTTAAGGGATCTGATTGGAGGAGCTATAATGTCAATCATCATTTAGCCCCGCCCACATGATTCAGGAAAGAAAAGTCAGACTGACAGCGAAAATGACAGACACAAACACTGTATAAAGGCACATTTTTTAAATACATGTATATTTACAAAAATGTTTATTTCATTAGTAGAACCAAATTTAGTATTAGTTCTGCGGTGACAGGTAAACTTTAAGATTCACAATTCTGTTGGTCTTGAGTGGCATGATTGTAGAGTTTACAAGTTTCTCTTGTAAAGTCTTCAGAATATATTTTTATGATCCAAAAGTTTTCTATTTCAAATAAAATGCTCAAGGTCCAACTCTGAATGAGTTGTTTGAGTGGGCTAGATAATTGATCCCACATGTTTTTCCCCTTTATGAGGTGAAATATCCTCTTTGGTTGATTGGTCAGTAGCAGCAGAGATGTATGTCCTTTCCCTGACTTCCTCTCACCACAGAGACCTCAGAGGTGGTCGAACAGCTTTCATCTGCACATGCTCAGGGTTAGAAACAAACTTTTTAGATAAGGAGAAGGGAAAGAGATATTACATACTCTAAATAGTGAGTGATGACACTCAGGGGGCGGGGATTATCGGCACTATACAGGAAGGGTCTGTACACAGAATGGCTGGGGGGGCAGGGCTGTTGAAACAAGAGACAAGTACTACTGATCCCAAAATCATTTTTGCATTTTAATGTTTCAGTTGGCTTTCTATATGTATACATGTCAAATAGAAATATTATTTTATTCAAATTTTTCATACCGTTTAAGAATGGAGTTTATTGTAGTTTTTTGTTATTGAAGATGCTAATTAACATACTTAAAAAGTTCACACTATATAAAGTGTGATTTTGTTTGCAGCTAAAAAACAAAGGTATGGCACATTTTTGCTTTGACTACAATCCTCCAAATGAACATGATGTCACAGGAAAGCAGATTATTTAGACATATGTATCACTATAAAGGATTTAGGTCCCCTGTTGGTATAGGGAAAGAACTAGCAGATGCTAGAAGTGGCAGATGGGTAATTTTTCCCATTACAGAACGTTAGTAGAAATCCCCAGATGGGTTTTCAGCCTGCAGAGAATTATATATGGCAGGAACATGGACATAGCAGTAAATTTCCAGGAGCTGAAGGAATGATCTCCTTTTCTTGTTCTGCAGTGCCAAAGATAAAGTGCTGGTGATCCTATGAACTTGAACAAATCCTACACTGTAATAATAAGTAAAAATATTATTGCTGAATATGCATGTGCAGTAATCATTCCACTATTTCTATTATAAAGAATCTATGTCATCCATCCTTTTAGAACAGTTAACATTCACTAGGTAATAAGCCAAAACCTCAATCTGAGGGGGTCATTCATTCTGGTGCGAATGCACCCAGTGCAGTGACTTCGCGTCTGTTTGCGTCACTACAATCATGAAAGATGAAAATTCACTTCTTCTTATTCATGAAGCAGTGGACAATGACAGACGCAGTTGCATGCGTAGTGTGGCGTAGTCAGTTGCACAAAGATGAGAAGTCATGCGGAGTAAGGTGATTTCGACAAGTGAAGGGCAGTGATGTCAGTCTCATCATATCCCACTAACTGTATATAATTGGAAAATAATTATTTTTATAAGTCCCCTTGTGCCTAGTTCATGTTTAGTAATAGACTAATTTAGTCGTAGTTGCCATTGTCACTTTTGAATGGATAGTCGCTTTACGCAACACCGGAGCCCTGCCATCAAACCCCTCAATTCGCCACTCTGATCTGGTGAAGGCAAACAGGTGAATTTGCAGCAGTTACGCCCTGCAGAATCCGCTTCTTTGACAGACTCTGTGGCATGCTGAATATCTGAATTACCTGTACACGCACATGAAAATTGATGCAAAGAGATCCTTTAGTCTGTGACGGTCATATGCATCGAAATTGATCACAAATTGGTCACATCGCAGAGTTTGTTAACAAAGCGTAATTGGAGAAGTTGTGAATTTGGGCATTTACGTGACTTTTTGGCCTTTAATGAATGACCCTTTGAGTGTTGAGTTAACTTGGGGTAGAAGAAACAGTTAAATGAGGCTGTTGTGGTGGCTTCCCTGAAAGAGTTTCTAGGAGTTGTAGGTCAGCATGGTTTCCAAATAACAAATCACTTGCAGTTTACAAAGATTTTGTTTCCAACAATTCTGATGCTTAAAACAAGTATCAAAGTTAGGAAGTAAATATACTGTTTCTAATGGACAATTGGCATGTAATAAACATATAAAGAATGAATTGGTCAGTAGTGGGTTTTGGGAATGACCATGATGGCAAATTCATATTGGTTTGTATAAAGTTGCAAACCATGTGTAATGTACTGTGTCAGTGGAGTGCAGTGCAGGAGAGAGATGATTAGTAAATGTGGGGATATGTAAATGCTTATAAAGGTTGGGTAATATCAAATGCAGTTTCCTATTGCATAAACATGAACAGCATACATTTCCTCATTAGTTTTAGATTATTCTTTGAGCTAAAAAAACATAGTTTGCAGTAGTAGCATAGCAAAGACTTATCTGGAACTGTATAAAGATGGATTCCTTATTAACATATACCTCAGCTATGTTTATATGTCTGCCGTCTGAGAGAAGATAATTACATTTCTTGTATTAGGGTTGCAGCAATATGAATATTGTTGCACTGCATGTATTAATGTTTGCTTATTTATATTTTATAAGAAAACTCAGTTATACTGTAAAATGAGTCTTTTTGAAATAACTGTATGTATACAGAACATTACAGCCCATTTAATAAAGGGTGGAATTGTTAAACAGTGATGACTGCATGTCTCCCTATATATTATTAAATGTATACAGAAAACCAATAAAACACATACTAAGGGGGATATATATAT
>WMED01001659.1:0-26667 GCA_019650415.1 Pipa parva
TAGACTTTGTAAAAATTAACATTTGTGTCATTCTCAAAACTTTTGGCCATGACTATATATTTGTTTGTCCTTAAGTAACATCTGCATGCCAATGACACATTTCAACACAGGCTAAACTGTAGATGATTGTGTTAAGAAATAGTTGCCTGCAGCTCTGTGAGGTTACACACCTGCAAAATTCTGATTGGTTATTATGAATTCCAACATTTCAGTTAAGATTTTGAACTTAACTGCTGAAGAGGAAGTAGGTGAGAGAGACAACTGAGCTTCATTAAGAGACTAGTTGTGAATCAAAAAGAATGGACATTTGTAAATAATGTATAATACAAAAAGCATTTACTTAACAGTGAGATCTAGACAGGTAACTTACTGCTGACTAAATTATTTTAGGTCAGGGTCACATAAGATATTTTGTAGCTGAGCTTATTATTGGCTATGGTGCAAAACAAAAAAACAGCCTGTGTGGATTATCCCACAGGATACAATGGATACTATTTTTTTAGCTCAGCTGAAAAACAGCCAGTGTGGCCCTGGTTTTAATAATTTAAGAGTGACCCTTGGATACTGCAAGCACAATTTTAAACTTGAGGAACACTGATCTCTGTTACTATACATTTAACAGGAAGAAATCAGAAAAAGTTATATTTTTACTTTTCTATGCAAGCAGAAACAGTATGAAACAGTAAATTACAATTTAGTTATGATTTGTACATCCCTGAAGCATTACCTTGTCTTTTATTTACTCAATACTGCATCTGATTTTTCTGTACAAAAAAACATCTTAATCTTGTTAATAGTTGCTCAAATGATAAAGTTTAATTACAATTACAATAGGTGGTAGAAGAAAATAGCAATAATCAAATGAAATAATAACAAAAGGATACCACAAATATGGCATTGATATAAAAATATACTTTCCGACAAGTTATAAATTTGCCACTGTCATTTGTCCTTCTAAAGGTACTTAATGCTCAGCTGGTGGTGGTCTAATGCATTTTTCTTCATTTACTTTTCCATTGTCACTCAGCCACATATGTCCTTGTAGGGGGACATTTCCTGACATACTTTTTTGTTAAGCTTTCACTCTGTACTCTGTGGGGCTGCATACAGAATTTAAACAGAGTCATTTAAATGGCATTTAGAATGTACATCCAGTTGGATTCAGCCCACACATCTTCGTTTTACCAAGAGAAAATAACAATCCTTGTTCTATGAAAGGTGAAATAATAGAAAAAGAACAGGTGATTAAGCAGAGCAAAAAAAATGTACTGGCCCTTCAAGAATGTGGAAATGAAAAAATATAAAATATTAATGTTCTCAAGGGTTTTATGTACATCTGCAGAATAATTCTTCACAACGGCAAATATTGTTGAACTATGCAATGAGTTAATAACATTTCTGATGCCAAGATATAAAATGATGATTGTCATAGCACAAATCCATCTGTCTTAAGGTCATGGTTTCTTGCTATGTAATTAGCAATGCTATGTCTGTTCTTAGGAATTCCATTACTGGTAAGATGCAGGCACATAAGCTGAATTCAGTTTTTCTTAGGAAGCAGATCAGGTCACAAATTCAAATTTATGCCTAAATTTAGGTTCCATTACTGAACACATCTACAAAACTGTTCAGGACTTGTTGCTGAAGATACTGAACCTCCTGTACTGTAATTATTTTCTCAGAACAACTACATTTACATAGAAATTTTATATATATATATATATATATATATATATATATATATATATATATATATATATATATATATATATATATATATATATACTGTATATATACTGTATTTGCTGGCATATAAGACTACTTTTTAACCCCTGAAAAGTTGGGGATCGTCTTATACGCTGGGTATCACTTTTTTCTCTCCTTACCTAGCTCCTCCATTGCCCGGCTATCTGTGCTGAGTGCTACAGCATTCCTTCCCCAGCACTGATGCACTGATGTAATATCCTGTGAGCGACAGGAAGTTTAATCATTGCTGGGGAGAGGAAATGCTATAGCGCTCAGCACAGACAGCTGGGCAACAGAGGAGCTAGGTAAGGAGAGAGAAAAGGAGGGAGGTGAGCACTAAGATAGCGCCCCCCCTCCTTCAGAGCTTAGGGCTTGTAGGGGCAGCACAGTGTCATGGTGCTCTGATAATCTTGGATACAGGGAGGGCTGGGCAGAAAGGGAGAGCTGACAAATCCAAGCAGGATTTGCATTGGAAAAGAGGTAGTCTTATACGGCGAGTATATCCCAAACTCTATATTTTAACTGGAAAAGTTGTGGGTCGTCTTATACGCTCCCAGTCGTCTTATACGCCAGCAAATACGGTATATATATATATATATATATATATATATATATATATATATATATATATATATATATATATATATATATATATATATATATATATATGTATATATTTGCTTAGAGAAATACGGTATATCTACACTTTTAAAGCACAGTGATGTAACTGAAGTAAGGGGACTGTCTCTTTCGTTTCTGTGGTTGCCCACTAATGTTCTACATTGATAAATCGGCCTGTAAGAAATGACTACTTAGAGACTATGGGGGGATATTTATAAAAATCAAAAAGTTTTCTCCTCGTATGTCAATAATGATGTACCTTTAATAAGGTCCAAAATATCCTCATCGACTGAGAGTGGTGAAAACCCATTATTCCCACATGAAAAGATCAGCAAAATTGATAGCAATATTGATGGAAAAGGAGCTATATATCTTTTTTGATATTGCTATTATTATTATTATTATTTATGCGGCATTATAGAAATTGAGGGAAATTGAAATTGTGGCAAAAAAAGGAAAAAATGACAATGATGTGGCAAAAAGTGGTGAAACTGATCAAATTACTGAAATAGGACAAAATGACCTTTGTAAATTCCCCCACCCTCCCCAACCACATTATCTTAACAATAGTGCAACCTAAAAGTAGAATCTCTGATCTTGCACTGCTATGAGGTCAATGGCATTTAGATTATCTTATTCAATATATCTGTATTGCAAACAGGAATTGCTTTTGGGGATTTACAGTTTGGTTATGGAACCATTTCCAAACAGAACCAACACTGAATCATTATGTATGTACTACCATTTAATGGAATTCTACCTCACTGGCTATCAGACAAATTCAATGTTTTGTTAAAGACAGATATTTTTACCAAAAATAAACATATAATTTGGTGGATACAAAACATAAGATTGTTACAAGAAACTGAAAAAAATGCAAAACAATAATTGTTTGAAAAAGAATAATCAACATATTTCAATTGTAGATTGTATAATTTATATTAAATATACTGCATAATGAAAAACTTCCATATCAAATTTCATGAAAACTGAGGAAAATTGCCATCTGCACAACATCAAGTCGTTCTGTTTTTCTAAATTCTTTTTGTAGCTCAAAATAATTCTTTCAAATTGTAATTGAAAAAGGGAAATGCTATTTCTATTTAACTGATCTATAAAATATAACTATATTTTATAGATAATTCCAAATTATTAAAAAATAAATAAGTAAAAAATAAACTAGCATGCTAAATCATCTATCCCTATTACATCGTAACAAAATCAGCAATATGAAGGACAATTTTAGTAGGTTTTACATCACGAGGGCAACTCAAAAAGATGAGAGAAATGCATGAATTTGAATCATTAAAATCATTAATTTGTTTGTTATTTTACAACTGTCATATGGTATGTTTTGTGATGGAAGGACATGTGGAATATCAGCCATAATCGTTCTGTAGTATCCATCCTAACTCTAGCTTCACCATCTTAAACTTTATGTTACCATTGAGCTGTAGCCTTGACCTTGCCTAAGTTATTTGAGAAAAACAAGACATCATGTTTTACAACTGACATGAAGGGGGGTAGAGAAGAGGCGCTTGACTTATCTGAGAGATGGCCTTCAGTACACATTCACAAAACTTAGAATAACATTGTTAGTGTTGAATTAACCTGATGTTATAGCTCATATATGTATTTAGATGTTTTTAATACTTATTTAACTAATAACCAATAGATTTAGAGAATTTTAACCAATAATCAATAGTTATATAAGCAGTTATAACCCATCCCATGTGGGACTGTACCCTCTTTTTCTAGCTTATGAATAAAGTATAAAAGTGTGTGTTGTCAATCAATAAACCAGATCTCATTCCAAAGAGAAACAAGTGTGTGTCTCTCTGTGTTTGATCTCTCTTAGCATGCTCATCCTTTAACCTTTTGATCTGGCCTGCACTGGGAAATAGCGAGATGATCTGAATTACAATCAAGTTTAATCTATAGATTACATTGTAGTCCGTAACCTTAAAGGAACACAAATCTTTGAACTATACAATATAAAATTTCTGCACAAACAAGCCCCTAAAGCCATTGTAGAAAGAGATACATACAATTACACTGCTTGAGACATACAGGGCCTTATTGTCTAAAGACTGGAGGCTGGAGCAGCAAATGCAATTAGCTGAACTGCTCTGAATTTACCTGTTCTTGTTATTTCAGAATGATGAATTGGGGAGTTGATGGCAGGGATCCAATGTTGCATAAGGTGAATGTTCATTCAAAAATGACAATCGCTAACTGTGACTAAATGACAGCATGAGCTAGGGACAACTAGACATAGAAATAGAATATTCACAGAATAAAGTTAGTGGAACAGTGCAAGACTGACCTCACTGCACTTTAATGGTAGAATTTGCCTCACTCTGCATGACTTTGCATCCTACTTTTATCCGACTGATTATGCCTCACTATTGCATCTGATCACCGCTGTCCACTTGATTGACAAGTCTATTTGCTGCTAGAATAATAATGAGAGGTAAATTCTCAACCATTTTGGAGATGTGACTCAAATTTTAGCGAAGTGAATTCGACAGGTGAATTCAGACTTTAGTCAATAAGGCCCACAATGTATTAGGGATGGGACACTGCCAAAATAAAGAAGCTGTGTATTTTAGAGCATTTTTAATTGGATGCTTGAAAATGTATTGAGAGATTTAGCTGGTCACAATGCTTTTAAATATTTTTCTCTGTAACTGGAAGGATAGATGCAATTTTCAAAGCTGCAATTACAAACTGTTTATTTCACATATTGTATTGTTTTGTACATATATGTATATATACATTATATTTATATTTGTTAATCAGTCTGCAAATTAAGGGCAAAATTTTATAAAATCGAAAATTGTGATATCGCGATACTGAATAATTTCTACCGATATTGCAATTTTTCCAATATCAACATCGCAATATCAAATTTTCCAGCAATATTTTGGAATTTCCATAGAAATAAACATATTAAACATTTCATTCAAATTTCAATATTGTGATATTGATATTGCCGATATCACAATATCAATAAACTTTGTGATATTGGTAAAAATTGTTCGATATTGTAATTTTCAATTTTATTAACTTTTGACCTAGATCAGGGGTCTCAAACTCGTGGCCCACGGGCCAACTGCGGCCCTTGAGATGCTAGTTTGCGGCCCCCGGTCCTGCGCTCCACAAGGTGTTTTTTTTCTGCCGGTGGAGCGCTGGATCTGGTACAGAGGGAGTCCTGGCTGACTCCCTCCATGCAAAGAGGAGGGCTCCTGTGACTCAATCGGTCACAGCAGTCAATAGGAACCCGGAAGCGCATGTGATCAGTGCTTCCAGGTTCCTTCTCCTCTAATGTGCTGCCGGCAGCGACAGCAACAGCACGTGCTGCCGAACTCTTCCGGGGGGTAAGAGTCCCCCCACCAACCTCCCCGACCCTCCACAGCCACCCCTGACCCCCACAATTCTCCCACACACCCCAGTGACCCCTCAATACCCCCCAGTGTCCCCAGCTTGCCCCCCCAGCCATAAAATTTACCCCCAATTATAATTTTAAAAAATCACAGATGCGCCAGTAGCCCATAAAGCCGCACATTGCCCCACAAAGGTGCTAATTTCCCCAGCAGATGCAAATCTCCAAGCAGAGCTGCATATTGCCCCACAAAGTCACTGATTGCCCCACAGGGCCATGTATTGTTTTTAATCTGTTGTTTTCTTGTGGAAAACCTGATGCTGCCCAGCCTCGTCCAGACTCTACCTCCAGCGGCCCCCAGGTAAATTGAGTTTGAGACCCCTGACCTAGATGCATGTTATTCAAATTTGTACATAATGTGTGTACTTCCATCAGTGTAGAATGTGATTTATCATTCCATACAAAGGAAAATTCATCAACAGGTACAAAAAAAGACAGATGTTGAGTAACCTAGAGCAACCAATCAGATGTCCTCTTTTATTATTCTTGCTTCCATATAACATAAAATGCTGTTTATTGGTTACTAGGGTCTGTAAATGATTGCCAGGGCCTGCTGATGAATTCCCCTGAAGATGGGATTGTTAAAAAAACTTTTGGTAAGGGAGAGAATAACCATAATGCTTTAAACTCATCTGTTTTAATATCTAAATCTGAGGTACTGCATGTTTTATACAAATGACCTCATTATAAGACAAATCATGTCAATGACTATACCACTTATCTGCTTAACTTCGTGATAACAAAAGTACTTATCTTACATTTTGTTAGTAGCCAGCAATGTAAGCCTATTATTTAACATAGCACTATTTTTGCAGAGCTTTTAGTGTTTTCGATTCAAATGAAAACAAGGAGATTATTTTCAATTTAGTAGAACTGTGTAACTAAGTTTATATCTAATAAGGTCCCTAATGTAATTTTCTTGATTTGCCCTCTGTGCTCTCCTTGCTTCACTTTGTTTCCATGGGAACACAGTCTGTTTTGGGCCTTCAGGTTTTTTCTTTCTTTAATTTTGCATCTGTTCTGCATATTTTCATAATAAAACGACTAATGCAGGAAATGTCTAAATTAACCTTTATAATATAATTTATTGAGAATTAATACAATTAAACTGATGTAAAATAGTCTGCACATACACTAGTGCAAAAGCCTCTTCTCAAGTGGTGACTAACAGTCAGCTCTTGGCTTGGGAACATTAGCGGCTTCTAAGTTTACTAACATCTGCTAGAAATCTTTTATTTGTCTTCTACACCTTATTAAAATTGTATTTGTTTCTCATTCAGTACATTGCATTTAAATGAATTTCATTTTGAACAGCATATGTAACTGAATTGAATCAATAAATTATGATTCAAAAAAATACTGTTTTTAGGACCACTGAATAAAGGTTTCTTTACAGCACATTTATAATAATAGAGGGTTAATGATATATAAGAATAGTTATAGCAATTCAGCCAACTAAAAAAAAAAAAAGACAAATTTTAGAGGAAAAATATTTTGAAGACGAAATTTATTAAACTCAGAAAAGGCTTGAATATATTCTATATTCAATAGAAAAATCTTGAGATGCTTACCGTGAGAAACTTCAGGGTGTTCTTGCGATTATTAAACTTAGAAAAGCGAAAACAGCTTTTCTGAGTTTAATAAATTTTGCTCATGGGGTATATTTATCAAAGTGCAAATGGTCCCATCAATTCATACCACTTGTCCAACGTTGTATATACAGCATCTTTGATTTTTATTTACTACACTGTCCTGAATCCACTCACAGTTTGTGAGAAGAGGGTGACTGTGTATTAAGCTACCACTCTGCATCTTTTCACTGTGAATACAACAATACTTCCAGTACTTATCATGTGACAGTTTTCCCAGGGTGTACTGCCATGAATAATCAGAGATGACTTTGCCAAATTGGGAGGATTATGGCAGGGTTTCTGTTACACTTCTGGTGACATTTCACATAAAATGGCTTAGATAATGTAACTATCCTCCACCGTGACAATACTGGTGACTTTTTCCTTTCTTATAGCAATATTAGCAATTCTAGAGTTATATTGTGTAAGTGATGTTCCCTTTTCTGTCCCAGTCCTACTACCATTAATAAAGTCTTGTTCCACACTTAGAATAAAATGAAGTAATGTAGTGGTCTATAGCTATAGTACTCTTAGCACCCAGTATTATAGGTTTTTACCTATCAAGAAGTAATACATCTATTCGCCTTTGATCTGCTAATAACTTCCTCTAATATGCATCTGAACTCAAGAATATAGGTAAATTCTGTACATAAATCAAGCACTGTCACCTAATAGTGGTTTACTAACCTAATTCTAATGTATTTACATTTCCTGTTATACTGCTAGTTAAGCTTGCAGCTGTCTACCCCACAGTGATTTTAGATCTCAGTTGCTATCATAGAAAGACAAAACCATACATCTGCACCTTTGCACATAGCAGACACTCCATTTATGAACTATAAAGTAGAACCCAAAGGGATCTTTGCATTACTATTGTTCTGTCCCATCTTACTAGACCCTTTAGCAGCTTGAGAGTATAGTGGTTGTTCAGACTTATCCAGATTGGCCATACTACAGGCCAAGTAAATTCAGCCATTAAACATTTTTAGAATGATACAATATCATCTCAGTGAGAAAGGCCACACTGCAAAACTGCAGCAAACAAATGAAGTCCAAGAACAAGCTGAAGTCAATAACTGGCAAAAAACATGCAAGAAACAGGAGCCACAGAATGAAATGTAAAGTTCTATATTCGGGCAAAGAATGATCATTTTGGTTGCTTTATAAAGGTATGTTGGTGGGAAAACTGAAGGGCAGAAATGACGCAATCAAGGCGGGAACAAAGCGTGTTTTTGTGACCACGATGGAAGTGCGCCGGCACATTTTCACGGAGGTGATGGAAATGCAACAGCACGTTTTTGCGACCGCAATTGAAGTACAGTGTTTTCCCGCAAATGCCAAGAACTCTGGTAGGTGACTTTCCTGACACCTGTGTTTACAAGGAATACCCCAAGCAGAAATTTAATAGCAGACAATTTCAAATGTGTTGTCCCAGGAATTCTAAAAATTAATATTAAAGAAAAGGGCAAAGATAAATGCCAGAAATGCAATGGTTGGCTATGGCAACTCAGTACAATAGAAAATCAGCAACCAGAAAATGAAATTAGACACCTAACCAGCCCCATAAGGATCCAAATTGTGCAACTAAGATCACAAAGTTCTATTTTGATAAAAAAAGAGCAAGGCATCCTAAAACAGATGGAATGGGCTGAGCAATGGCTGCCATCCTTTGAATAATGACAAGCATTAATTTCACCATACACTGGAGACCCTGACATTGGTTAACAGCTTTGCAGCTTTATGATCAAATATATGTAACCAAATTCCATGTTTAAAATATATGCACAGAACAGAGCGCTAGGAACTTGTTTGTATGGATAATTTATAATCCAGGTCTTAATGCAATTTCATGCGCCATAGGTCACTCAATTTAATATTAGTCCCAGTTTAAGGAAATTGCCATAGGGCATTATAAATACACTTATATTTTTATTATCTGAAATTGATAATTAGCATTTAGTAATAAAGTCTTCACATTTTCTAAGATTTTGTGAATTTCATTGACATATCTCTATGAAAATTGAGCTGAAATAAAGATTAGCAAATATTTTAAACCTTTAAAAGCTACCGTAGATATATATTTCATATTTTCAATGGTTCTACTTTGTTCTTGTGTTCTAAAACTTCCTACCAAGAATTACAAATAAATATAGCGTAACCATAGTATCTATACTATTATAATACATACAGTATTTAAATTAAAGCCTTGCTTGTCTATTCTCAATCATGCATGCAAACTGTCACTAGTGCTCTAACTCATAGTAACCAATCAGGCACTCAAACAACAGTTCGCTGATCAAAGTTAATCACTCACTGATTTCTGGATATCAGTGAATTGCAATACTACTACAAGTTTGCACCTATTTTTGGGTACAAAACACTTTATAAGATAAATGTACCTGTGCAGCCAAGCTGGAAAACTTTCTGGTCTGCCACCAATCCTTCACTTGCTATAGCTTTACATTGTAAAGCCCTAAAGCACACAAATTCCCTTTTTCAATGCACTTTTGGAGTCAGTGTGCTGAAGTAGGTCTTGTGTTTTGCTTTTTCAGTCTTGACTTCGGCAGGCATTTCAATCACTACAAATGAAGGTAGGCAATAGCATATGAAACCCAGCCATGTAACTGGAAACAGCTTCACGCCAGTCCCAAGCACAGATAAATGGGGAGGGGTGGAGCATTGAAACAAAAGGCAGGGTGGTCAACGCAATCGTCTTCCCTATAATGATGTACGATTGTGAAAGCTTAACTCTTAGAAAAGCTGAGAGGAGAAAAGTCAATGCTTTCAAATTATGGAGCTGAAGAAAAAATGTTAAGAATACTTTGGATTTCCATGATGATGAACAAGGCAATCTTAGACCACGTCAAACCAAAAACATCATTAGAGGGCAAAATGACCAAACAAGGACTCTCATATTTTGGCAATGTGATGCGCGCTGATTCCTTGGAAATGTCAGACAGTGATGCTTGGAAAAGTCAGTGGAAAAAGGAGAAGAGGCCACCAAAGAACAAGATGACTCAACACAATCATGACAACAATGAATATGCCAAATGCGGCATTGAAGGAAGTGGTGAAAGACAGAAAGGAGTGGAGAACGATGATCCATAAAGATACCAAGAGTCAACAACGACTGAACGGATAATAATCATCAATAACATATGTAGCTATGATTTTTTTAAGTTTGTGAATGTGTCTGCTTTTACTTTGTGTTTATTTTGTAAATTACAATATACAGTAAAAATCACATTGCAACACATATAACACATACTAGACATAAAATGAACATTGGCTTTTGGGTACTTTGAAACTCACAATTAAGAACAATAGGTTCAAAATTAAAATCATGATAATAGTGCATTTTTAATGCATGCTATGATTTGTGCCTACATTACATATCTTGTATTCCTTCAAAATATTTTTAAATTCATGTAAATAACAAAGAACAATTTGACAAATTTCCACTACATTTGTCTGACCCCAAAACAGCAGTGGCAGCTCAAGAGCAAATGATTAGAAGCTGGAACAATGTCTTTGAAACAAAATAATATCTATTGTAAATTAATATTCTGACCACAGGAAGACTTTTCTATTCATCTTTTACTGTGGGAACAAGTCAGTAGGACAAGTGCAAATATCTCCAGGATAATTGGATATGCTTGTTACTGCAGTGCCAAGAGGTGAACAGGCACTAATGAAGCTATCGGCAACTGAGAGATCACTTGCTGCCCTTCAGAAAAGAATAGAGAGTTATAATAGTTTGTCACATTCATTTTCTTAATCACAGTTAAAAATTTTTCTTGACCAGAATAGAAATGCTATGCATAAACATCATATATTTTTTTATATTAGGCCAGAGCTCTGTGTTTAGCTTTCATGCTTTAAACAAAGAGACTGTGACATGGGTCACACGTTTGAAAAAAATATATTCACTTTCAACACCAGTTTCACATGATTGTGTGCCTGGACAGGTTAGCCTACAGTATACTGTATAGTAATGTTTTGTGCATACATATCATAGCACAAATCAAGAATAACACAAAGAAATACAAAGCTGTGCATTTGACACCCTTTTGTAGAACACAACCATTCAGCTTATTCGTTGTGGTTTAGAGTCACTGACTACATCTACTTAAGGGTGAATGGAAATTGAAATTATTACAGTGAGGTGTGTTCTGGGTACATTGGTAGGGTACTCTATTGCCTGGTGGTTCAAATAGGGTTTTATATATTTTGTAAATCATGTTTTCCTGAATTTTGCTTTAGTCTATTTGATTTTTGTATATTTTGTGTAAGGAGGAATTTAGGCAGAATGAAGATTATGAATTAGAAAAGCATGATATAAATCTTTTATTTAACATGTTTCTTATCAGAAATTAACAGTAACGTCTACTATTAGCTTGAAAGAACAGTTGACTTGATGTGTTAATAAAGGCCCAAAATTTTGGTTGGGCTTTTGAGCATTGTTACACATTTTTGAAGTAATTATACCCAAGGTGTTAAATCATTTATCCATTGCTACTATTTCAGACAGGCGCTTCATTTCTGTCAGAAATTCTCTATTCTCTATACTATACTATGCCCCATGCTATTTTTATTAACTTCAAAAACCAGTGACTTAAGCCATCATTTTTAGTTCACCTTTATTTTGCATCTGTTGAAGAAGTTTAAATTACAAAATGCCAACATTGTGTTGATTATTATGGATGTTCCCTGTACATAATTATACTACGCACTCAGTATTGAGGCAGGTCAAAAAAACACTGATTGGTGTGGGACTATTCACAATACATACCTGCATTTCTTTTTTATCTGAAAGAATGACTTACATGAAGAGCATTTGGAATAAATCAAATCTTATCTGTATATAGAGATAATATTATATATTATATAGAAATGTTATCATTAGAATTTGATTGATTTGGTGGGGATCTAATATGGCAGCAGCCATTCTATAACATAGTATCACAGCTACTGATTTCTGCTCCATAATATAGTGGTACAGGCTGGCAGATCCTATACTTTCAGCATATCAGTTACAGATTAAATTTCCTAAGTCCTTTAACAATGAAATAATGAACATGTCATGTAAAAGTGTCGTGTAAGTGTCCTCTCAAGCTGCACTTTTACATTCTCTGTTCAGACCCTTTACTTTCTTATTTCTTTTATCCACTTTCTTGTCTTTTAAAAACCTTTTGTTTTCATCATTTATGTCCTTGATGTCATTCCATAGTTTGTTTGGTCCTACATTATTTGTGCTCAATGCTAAAAATGTATTTTTCAGATCATCTTTAAATTCAGCTGGATTGTGCTCAAGGTTGTCCTTTGACTCTCATGGACTTTTCTTCTATTTCATTTTGAATGTGCAGTTGAGCAATTCCTGGTCTATTCTGCAGTCAGCCCCTGGCTTCATTTTTTTATATTGAGTTTCTCCATCATCTTTTTCCATAGATGAAGTCAATTTGATTTCTGTTTATTCCATTTGGTGATATCCTTGTGTTTAGTCACATCTATGTTGTTTAAAAAAGGTGTGTACAATAAATACAGTAAGTCATTCATTTTCCAAATTTTATCATCCAAGCTCCGACATCATTTTTTTTTCAAAATTGAATTTCTTTATAGCATCTCTTCATCAGGTTCACTCCGCCACCCCAAAGCATTGATGCTTTTCACCTGTGGTTAAAAATAAATGGTGTAATCTCAACAAAACAGCAGTTTTGCTTTCATGTTTGGTTATCCTTTGGTGCCCATGTATAGGCAGGTATCAGGAGATATTTGGACCTGGCTTTAGGATATGTTACAACAGAATCAGATCCAACACAAAAGACAAAAAATTCCTTTCCAACTCCAAATATCGCAATCAGAATAAATTTCCTACAAGATCCCACCTTCAGTTATCTAGTACCCATAACTTGTAATGTTCTTACACTGAAGGAAAGCATCCAAACCAGTTTTGAACTCTTTAATGGAATTAACCATGACAACTACTTCAGACAGAGAGTTCCATAACCTCACTGTTCTTACAGTAAAAAATCCCCTTCTATGTAGATGCAGAAACTTTCTTTTCTCTAAACGTAGAGAATGCCCCCTTGTTGTTCTTACAGTTCTTAATATAAATATATTGTGGGAGAGATCTCTTTACTGACCTCTAATATACATGGTTATTAGGTCAACCCTTAATCTTTTTTTTTCTAGACCAAACAAGTCCACTTTTGATAATTTTTTTTTGGTACTGTATTTTGCCCATTTCTTTTACTTTGAACCTGGTCAACCTCAACCACCTCTTTCTTGTGCACTGGTACCCAAAACTGCACACTTTATTCCATGTGTGGTTTGACAAGTGATTTGTAAAGTGGTATAATTAAGTTCTCATCATGTGCATCTATGCCCCTTTTGATATCCCCCCATGATCCTATTTGCTTTGGCAGCTGCCATTTGGTATTGGCTGGTACAGTTAAGTTTGTCAATTAAATTTCTAGATCCTTTTCCATATCTGTTTTTTCCCATATTTTTCCATTTAGAAAATAATTTAGACATGCATTTCTGCTTCCCATATGCATAACTTTACATTTATTAGTGTTAAATCTCATTTGCCACTATCCTGTCCAAGCCTTCAATGTATCTAGATCCATCTGTAATAAAGTACTATCCTCCTTTGTATTAATTACTTTACACAGTTATGTATCATCTGCAAAAATTTTAATTTTACTGTTCAGTCCCTCAACAAGGTCATTTATAAATATACTGAAGATAAGAGGGCTAAAAACTGACCCCTGGGACAAGGATATATTATATATAATTATTTTGTACTGAATTTCTGCAGCTACATAGAAATAACCTTTTTACTCCAGTAGTTCCAGCTACCAGCATGTGTTGCCAATGGTATGGAAAAAATACATACATCGTTTGTGTATATGTGTACATGATAAGTATGCTAGCTGCATATACTATGGTAAATACATACATATGTAGTTTTTTTGTATGTGTATATGATAAGTATTCTAACTGCATATAACTATAGTAAATATAGCTGATGCTCTAAAATATTATGCATGTTTATTTGCCACTTCATTCTGCATTTTTAACTACGTTTGTAAATAAGTGCTAGAATATATTCAGTGTAGTCTGTTGATTCAGATTACAAACTGTTATTTATCCTTTGAGAACACTACTATATAACCTTTTTGACATTACTTTTAGGCTAGGACCACACTAGCGTATTATGCGCAGTGCATAACCCGCAATTGTGAAAAAAAAATACGGCTCAATGAAAGCCGATAGTACACACCTAGTTCTAGACACACTAGCGTATGAAGAGCAAATGCTGGGGCCGGAACGCTGTGTGTCACATTTTGGCTGGCATATGGTACTCCGCACTCAAAATGCAAACACATAGGAAGTGGCGTATTTTATTTTTCTTCTTTTATTTCACACTAGCGCATTATGTGCTGCGCATGTTACACTAGTGTGAACCTAGCTTTACCGATTGAAGTACAATGCTACTAAGTAAGAAATGTTCTGCTGAAAACATGAAGTATAATCCTATTTATGATATTAAGCAATGACTGGAGGTTGATTAACTTAAACAAGCCTATGATGAGAAGATCAAATCCACCTGTGAGTCATCTGAACAGGTGCTTCAAAGGGATTAGACACAAGAGGCTATATGACCTTTTTTTGTACAAAGACATTAATATTTTTAATCTCACAAATGTGCTTACATTTAAATAATATGTAACCAACAAAGAAAAGAAGACACCTCATGGAAAGCACATACACACTAGAATTATCAAAAAAGTGCATATTTTTAATGATAGAAAAGTGCAACACACAATAATATAAAAACACTTAAAAAGGAGTGTATACACATAAAAACTCCTATAGCATTACAGGGGTACCCCACAAATAAGTTGAATAAATATCAGAAATAAAAAAGACATCCTAAGAGATCTATGAATCTAAATAGGTAATGCATTAGCACAGCATGTTAGAAGGAGGTATAATTACCAAATAGGAGTGCAAAAGATCAAGCAGAGAAGTAGCTCATAATGATCCCTGGTTGTTTAAATACACTGTCTTTTTTTATTTCTGACATTTATTCAACTTATTTGTGGGGTACTTCTGTAATGTTATAGGAGCTTTTATGTGTATAAACTCCTTTTTAAGTGTTTTTAAATTATTGTATGTTGCACTTTTCTATCATTAAAGATATGATAAATCTAAGTGTGCATGCTCTCCATAGGGAGTCTTTTTCTTCTTTGTTTGTTATATATGTTTCTTTTTATCCCCTTAGCACTGCACCTTTGCACCATTTAATTATTGTGCACATTCCCTGTACATATTTGCATACATTTAAATAAACTTGAATAGCACAAAATCTCTAATATTTCTAGAATTTAGACTTAAAACTTTATGTTTATTTCCAGGTTTAAATGAAAAAGATTTCCAAAGTGATATTAAACTCTCATAAGTTTAAACTATATTGTGTATATTCATACTAATCTCAAATCAAAAATCAAAATAGGTTAGTCTACCCATAACTATACCTTGTACGGTTTGTGTAAATTTATAAACATTTATGGGTAGCTTGATCATTTCTTACATTTTTGCATGGCAGGACAAACAATACCTTATTCATCAAATTTAGGTTTTGCTGTTTACTTCAAATGTTTTCCCTAATAAAAGAGATTTACATTTTTTTTTCTGTTTGAAAATATATTCTTTCATTTTAATTTCCTCTTTATTCAACTATAAACCTGGTATTGTGATACTTTTAGCACCTGGCCATTGTGTTTATAGACTGATAATTTTGACTAGCTTGGCAAGTAAAATAAGTAAAAGTTTAATAAAAGGTAAAGTAAACGTATATATCACAATCCCTATGTAATAAATATAATGAAGTCCCCCTGGTGTGGCTTGTCCTACGCTGAGCCTGTGAAGAAAGTTGGTCATATTTCCTTTAAGTACATTTAAGTAATGGGAGATCTGACAAGTCAACATTATTGCTACAGAAGGCTGTGCAGGAAATGAGACAATCTGCAGCTTACATGCTTGTGAACAACAAATATTTACAGTGATATACCCAACAAAACAGTAGATGTAATGCTAAAAGAAGAACCACTGATTGCTTTCACTGCGTAAAACCTAGGTGAATCAGCTGTACACTGAAGGGGGTTATTCACTAAGATACGAATTCGACTGTTGTATTCGCAAACAGAAGATTCCCATAGTAAATCCACTCCAATTTCCCCATTGTAAAGTGGTGACAATTTTTTAACGTGAAGAATGTCACAATTTTCCCATAATAAAGTCGCAACTGAGACAATATTCTCATTATAAAGACGCGACTGCAACAGTAGCAGCCTATTGCCATTGTCTTTAGCTGGAGAATTTACACCTTTATGCAACAGTTTAAAAGGGGGGTTATTCATCAAAGTCCAAATTCGCCTTGCATAGTATCTCTGCTTCTGTTTGCATCAATATGAATACTAAGGGGGGAATTCAGCATTCAGCGAAGTGAGCTCCGAAGTGTTCGGCTCACTTCGCAAATGGTATTATGCACATGCTGATGTCCTGGGCGTGGACATCAGCATGCGCATTAAAGGGATTCTCGTCTCGGTGAGGCAACTCTTTTGGTCTCACCGAGACGGGAATCCCATTAACGTGCTCGCTGATGTCCACGTGCAGGACATCAGCATGCGCATAATACCATTTGTGAAGTGAGCCGAAGGCTTCGGAGCTCACTTCTCTGCATGTTGAATTCCCCCCTAAGTCACAAATTCACTTCCTCCTATTCAAGAAGCAGCAGACAGCGTCGGATGCCGTCGCATGTGTAGTGTGGCATAGTCAGTCGCACAATAGTAGGATGAGAAGTCATGCAGAGTGAGGAAAACTCCTCCAGTGAATGGCAGTAACATCAGTCTCATTATACTGTATATAAGTGAATAATACTTATTTTTATTTGTCACTTTGTGCCTAGTTCATGTTCAATAGTAGACTAATTTAGTCGCAGTCGCCATTGTTACTTTTGAATGAATAGTTGTCTTACTCAACACTGGAGCCCTGCCATCAAACCCCTCAATTCGCCACTCTGATCTGGCGAAAGCAAACAGGTGAAAGTGGAGCAGTACGCACTGCAGAATCCGCTCCTTCGACATACTCCGTCGCATGCTGAATAGCCGAATTACCTGTGCATGAGCACACAAATTGATGCAAAGGGCTTTGTAAGTCCGGGACTGGAATAAGCTTCAGAATTGTTCGCAAATTCGTCACATCGCAGAGATTTTTGAACAAACAGAGTTGGAGAAGTTACAAATACTGTAGACGTGAATACGGGCATATACGCAACTCTTCGGAGTTTGATGAATAACCCCCTTTTAGACTTTAGTCTCCACTTCATAAATTAGTCACAATTGGAAAATATTGTGACTAAAAAAGTCAGAGGAAAATGTGTCAAAAGTCAGCACCTAAAATCAAAAAGCAGCAAGTAGGTTAAAATGACCTTGATAAATATCAACCAATTTGTGTAAGACAAATATTTATCTTTTATGGTGATTTAAAGCAATCAGAGGACATTTTGGCCCTTATTCACAAATGTGCGAAGTGAGCCGCGTAGTGTTCGACTCACTTCGCACATTGGGTTATGCGCGTGCTGATGTCCTGTGCGCGAACATCAGCACGAGCATTAAAGGGATTCCCCTCCCGGCGAGAGCACTCGAGTCTCCTCGCCGGGAGGGGAATCCCTTTAATGCGCGTGCTGATGTCCGCGCACAGGACATCAGTATGCGCATAACACAATGTGCGAAGTGAGTCGAACACATCGCGGCTCACTTCGCACATTTGTGAATAAGGGCCTTTATGTCCAATGTCATAAAAATGGTAGTTGAAATTGTCTAAACCTTTTCAGGACACTGTCTTGAAATTGAAATAGATATAACATAAAGAAAACTTAAAACTATTCCGCATGATATGGTGTTTTTATCAGTATCATAATTCATACTCTCAGAAGCAAACACGGAATAGTAAAAGATTCCAGCTGTATAAAGGAAAATCACATCTGGAATGGACTGCAAGGCAGACCTGTGTCTCTAACTGAATAAACAATGTAATGTGCAACTCAGAAATGGCAATGCAGGGAACTATGAAACAAGCACATAAAAATATATAAGCTCATTTTAAAATTCTTGCATTATTCACGAGTAACACTCAAGGTTTTTGTTTTAAATAACATCTTAAAAGCATATAAAGGCTTTATTTTTTTTCCACACCACCTCAAACCATTGTTGAGATCCACTCTAAATAATTCAGCCAAAAAACGGTTTTATTTTTGTACTTTCTTCATTGCCACTTGATCTAAATATATATATATATATATATATATATATAGTATATATATATATACAGTATATATATAGTGCACTAATCCAAAAGACATTTAACATAGAACAGGTACAGGAAAAGAAAAATTTCTGCAATGGTTTTATGAAACTTTAATCAGCAATTAATTTGTTAGCAATGAGCTCACTGTTTTTGCAATGGTAACTTGGCTATGAGGTTATGCTTATTTTATTACCAAGTATTATTTTTTGGTAAAAAAAGGAATCTTATTATTTCATGGTAGTCATCTTAAATTGTACAAAAGCAGATTACACCTTCAGTTTGGATAAAAATAATAATCCAGCCATGTTTGCCTGATGCATTTGTACTCCGATTTAATGTGTTATTGAAAGAGTGTTATTTAAAAGACTATAGGGGGTCATTCATTAAAGTGCAAGCTGTAATGTAAATGCTGGTATTCGTTTCCTTTCGCAACTTCTCCAACCCCGCTTATTCAACAAAATCTGCAATGTGACAAATCTGCAACCAATTCTGATGCTTATGACACTCATGGACTTACGGAGCACTTTGCATCAATTTGCGTGCATGTGCAGTGTGGGGTTGTTGTATTTGAGGGGAGTTATTTTGACCTAGTTATGCAGACATACTCCTGGAGTTCTGTCCAGATGTTGTAAATCACCCCCCCTGCAGGCTAGAGCCTGATTAAAATGCAACTAGGAGAGCCAGTTGGGGGTTGGTTTTCAGTTGGAAGTCAGAAAGTGGCAACTCTTTTGGTCTCGCCGAGACGGGAGTCCCTTTCATGCGCATGCTGATGTCCGTGCGCAGGACATCAGCATGCGCATACCACCATTTGCGAAGTGAGCCGAACGCATCGTAGCTCACTTTGCTGCTTGCTGAATTCCCCCCTTAGAGAGGTCTGTACTTCCTTCATCAGGTTAGAAGAAATACTAAGTACAGGCAAGAATGTATTATACTGATATAACAGACAAGTAAATGCACTTGTCATGAGGGAGGATGGTGGTGGAATTTCTTGCTTAAATACTGCTGGATATTGGAATATTAATCTATATAGTTAGAAGTGACTGAAAGAATTGTGATGATTTTACTTTAGAAAAGAAGTATCTTCGCTTGCATATGATTGATATATGTAATTATTTAAAAGATCGGGATATGAATTTCTCTGATAAACATTTCTTCCATAAAATGACACAGATGAGAGTGAATACCCACTGCAACTGGAAGGAAAAAGACTCATTTATTATAATGGAAGTAAAGTTGTGAGTTTTTCCACCAAGTTCTAATGAGATGTGTACGACGCTCTTTGGGTCTAAATATAATAAGATGTTCAATGACAACAAAAACGATAAAAATAATATTTAGTATTTAGGGGACAAGAGACGCAGATCTTGGGTGTATAATTTGGGAGAAGGGGGAGGAGGAAATTTAGGATTATGCTTTGGTAACTGGAAAATGTATATATACCTACATGATCTAATAAGTATAAACATATTAAAGAATTACTGGACTCAGTGTTTCCCTTCATGATAAAGTGTGTTCAGTTTTTTAACCTTTTATTTAAATGTCCAAGAAGACAAATCTATTTGTGTGTACCAATTAGTGTTGGTTATAATGAGCAATATCATGCTCAGACATGTAGTGAATTTGCCAGTGTACATTATTTTGATCTTTGTACTTGATGTCAGCATTTAATGATACTGGAAAATGTGAATTCTAAGAGTTTTTTTCTTTGTTTTTCCACTAGAATAATTGGGTAACAAACACAGGTCTTCTTTGTAGGGATAAAAATGAGTGAGGGGGCACACTATGTAGGAGTGCACCTGATTATTATAATTACAGATGGCTAGAAAGATGCAAAATGGTACAGTGCACAAAAAAAGTCCAATGATGTTCTTGTAGGCAATTTGCATCATTAAAATTCTCATTATTAACAGCCAAAAGTAGTAATTGACTGTGTTTATTCATCCTCTAAAGTGAAATGTGCAGAAGAAAGAAAAAAAAGAGTAAAAGCAAAACCCAGTAGGAAAAAATTAAATTAACTGCATTTTAACAAATGTTTCATTACATTTTAGAAAAATTACAATTATGGCTTTTTAGGAGACTCAGAGGTATAATCAATGACGCAGAGCACAATTGACATTTTATTGTTAAAAAAGTTCACAGGCTGTTTTTCAGTGTATGTGTTGTAAATTGATATTGAAAATGTAAAGATAAAATGATAAACTCAACAAATACAGTTGAGGAAAAAAATAACCCATTGCGTCCCAAGACAAGAGGGAGTTACAAAAACTCCTTCTGACGAATGACTGGACAGGACTTGCTGGATATGTCTAATAATAGATTGAAACCCTGTTTCTTTCATTAGAAGAGTAAAAAGAATACAAAACTACATATAGGAAAATCTATATCATATCAATTTAACTAGGTCAAAATCGGAAATGACATCACGTCCTGGTCCTGGAGTGTTAAATGGCGTTCTTCAGGTGTAATACTCATTTTTATTTCTTTTGCATTTCTACTATAGCTTATACATTCCTTGTAGCTGTTTGTATATTGGGACTAGAAGTGCACTGCTGAAGGAATGCAGAGAGTGTTGATAGTAGTAGTCAACTTCTGGTATGACACTTATAAAATGAAGACTAAGGGGGGAATTCACAATAGTCTGAAGTGAGGTGCGGAGTGTTCGCCTCACTTCAGACTGACGGATATGCGCTCACTGCAGGCACGCAGACATCAGCGAGCACTTTAAATGGATTCCAGTCTTGGCGAGGACACTCTTTTTCTCTCGCCGAGACTGGAATCCCTTTAAAGCGCTCGCTGATGTCACTTCACCTCATTTTGGACTATCGTGAATTCCCCCCTAATTATCTGTCCAAGTGCATGTATATTTCATTTACTAACTTAACCTCGGTGTCTCATTTTTAAAGGAATGGCAGCTGAGGAGAACAACTTTATACCATATTTGCCAACAAGGTGATGAATTCTATACCCCTTTATTCACTAAATAAGGGATTACAATAGTGAAGAAGCAAACAGCATCACATGTCATCTCTTGTGTAGCACATCATAGTCAGTCAGGCAGTAGCAGTCCTGCCATCAGCTCCCTAATACACTACTCTGATCTAAGTGAAACTGGGGAATGTGACACAGTATGCCTTTGCTGAATTAGCCACTTCAATTGGACAGAAAAAACCTGCAAGAAAAGTACACAAAAAAAGCACTAAATAGTGCCTGATCATTATATAAAAAAACAAATCTTCTAGGGTACAGTAATCCCAAATGCTAATAATAGGCTATAAAGGTTAATATAAATGCTTTAATGGTGAACACAAAAATATGTGAAAAATGAAAGACAAAAGAACCTCCAAAAAATGTATAGACGGTGAATGTGCAACCAAATGCCACACCTCAAGTGAGTGCAAATGCTCACCAGATTTAAAATAGAAGCAGCATTTGTGATAGACAATATACTGCACTTCAGAGTAGAAAATCCAGCTTGCATCCAACAGTATAACTATCTGTCCCACATATAGGTGAAGGATTGAGACAATATGCTCAATTCATGGATAGAAATAAAAGGGAAAATGCCGTAGCATAAAATCTTTTTTAATATAATGTACTGTAGAAAAGCAATGAGTTATACTCACAAAGGTAGGATAACAAAATCGCATATCGTTTAAAAGGCGTTTTTCATATATTGGTAGAAATATATCTTGAAAAAGTTATAATATTTAATAGGGTATTCCTTTGTGTCAAATCAACTACATCTGTTTCTGCATTTACTGAGCAAAATGGTACATTTCAGTGTATGTTATTCTGTCATTGTCAGGTTTGCTGCTAATCCAAAAGTTGGAATTTATTCTAGATTTAGTTCTTAGAGGAATTCTTATTCTTGTTCTAAAACTTCAAGGTCATTGGTACAAAACAGTAACACATTTTACAGAGAACTGCTTTTTATAAGATACACTAGGCAGACAATATTCAGCTAATGTCCCAGAGTGTCAATCAGAATAAAAACACAGATATGGTCATCATCACCCACATGTATTAATTCAGATTATTACTTCTTCTTCTCAGTGTGTATTTACTGACAACAGGTCAATTCATGAGCACAGCCATGCATAGAAAATAATAATAAGTGGAGGGCCTGTATTATTTGATATTATTTGTGTAATATATTTGGTTTATGATGTTGGGAAGTGGAGTGTTTAAAATTTGATAAATCTTCATTTTGATTAAAAAAGATTACCCTTTAAAAAGAAAAAAAGAAAAGGAAATGTAATTAATTATGCTTTTAAAAAATCTAATAATGTATGCTTTAAACATGGAATGAAAAAAAGAGAAAAAATCAATTCAATGGTAATTATAAGGCCTTATAATTTTATGATACTAAAAAAGAAAAATTCAAATGCACATCAAGAGTAAGGTGTGTATGTGGTGCAATGAGCCAGGTAAAGACTAAGAATTCACCATTGTGCGAAGTAAGCTCCGAATCCTTCGGCTCACTTTGCACAGACTGATATGCGATCGCTCATGTCCTGCACGCGAACATCAGCGAATGCTTTAAAGATATTCCAGTCTTGGCGAGACCACTTGAGTCGCCTCGCCAAGACTGGAATATCTTTAAAGCATTCACTGATGTCCGCATGCAGGACATCAGTGAGCACATATCAGTCAGTGCGAAGTGAGCTAAAGGATTCGGAGCTCACTTCTCATGAATTCCCCCCTCAATCAAAGTACAATTGGTAGATAAAAAAAAACAGAGGTCACACACACACACAACATGAGGTGTATAACCTAAAATGGTTTACTGACCAGTGTTACAGTGTACAGCAAAACAAAGTTTTGGGGGGTACACAACTGATGAAGGGAGGTGTGTACCCCCTAAAATGTTGTTCTGCTGTACACTGTAACACTGGTCAGTAAACTATTTTAGGTTATACACCTCATGTTGTGTGTGTGTGTGTGTGTGACCTATGTTTCTTTTTATCTACCAGTAGGTCTTATAATTTACCTTACATTTATTATCTACAAAAATGTTACCATGTATCAGAAAACTGATTTTTCTTTATTTGTATCTATGTAATTTAACACCATAAAATCATATGACTATTGTTTCAGTTAAATAGAAAAATGATCATTTTCAATGCTGTATAAATAAAGTTACATTACAATGAGAAACGGAAGTTGTTTAGTTAGACTTTCGCTCTTAGTTAACTGCCCTCCCCCTTATGCTTAAGAACTTGCTTAAGAACACAGAAAGCACAATATTATGCCCTAGTTTATCCTTGCACTGACCCTGTAGATATCAGAGTGAATGTGAAAAAATGTATTATTGACATACATAATTGCATAATTGTTTTTTTTTAAATAATAATTTAGAATGTTTTTTTATTAGAAACCTTATTATAATGTAACAGTGGTAAATGAGAGTGTATACTTCAATATTAAGAATCAGAAAAAATAGCAAATATAATAGAAAATTTGCACTCTTAATAGGCTTTTCATGGTATCTTTATAAAAATGATTAGTTCGTCAGTGAGAAGTCCATTTCTGTTATTTAACTCTAGTGACCATTTCCAGTATTGATTTCTTTAAAAACACATAAGATCCATCATCCCTTTTATTAAGTTTGGATAAGACAAGTTATTTTTCAGATCTGTGCAGTCACATCAAAATAAGTATAAGATGAGATGTTCTTTGGAAACAAGATGATAGAAAGGTTCCACGAAATGGAGGATTTCAAGAGGGGGGGGTTAAGGGTTCTGAGTTATATTGATTTTAAAGCCCATTGTATTGTAAAATGCACTATAAGGTTGTAGCAGGGCTGATTTTTTTTTCAAGTTCTGTAAAGCTCATTGTGTTATTTCAGCACAGCATCAACATTAATATAGTTTCTCCATAGGACTATATGTCAACTGACTGTAGTATCTCAAGTTATCTTAACGTATCATAGAAAAGTTGTACAATGGATCCAATCATTGTGGGGGTTATTTACTAAGGTGCGAATTCAACTGTCGAATTCACAAACAGCGGATTCCCATAGTAAATCCGCTACAATTTCCCCATTGTAAAGTCGTGACAATTTTTTAATCAAACAAATGATCTTGCAGCGCTCGCTGGATGTTGTATGATTTCTGCCTTGATTTATCTTATGCCGCTTTCTCCAAGGGGGTTCGCTCCTCCTCCCCGAACAAAATCCTCCAAAAGAAAACACTGCGGAGAAGCACAAATATAACGCACCTATGGTGCTTTAACTTAATTACAATAATGTATAAAGGGGAAACCAGCAAGTCCCATTAGAAGTGTTTCATGTGAAAGAAATGCACACACACCACGTGCTAATCGATATTTAAAAATGTATGCGCTCACCAGATGTAAGAACTTAAATAGCTAATAATCTCACAATCTCTGGAAAACCGATTTTTCTTCTATTCAAGCAGTCTCAGCTTTAAAATCGATACACCGACCACAATCTCATTACAGAGGTACCCAGCGTCACACCCTCTCAGTATGGTATCAAAATCTAATACTCCAAACAAGACCAAGGGGATCCCATAGTGTATTAACACTTTTAATGTATAAAAAGTAAAAGAATTAAAATGTACTCACAAATGAGCTGTGTTACAATCGCATTTAAATACCGGCTTTATTTTCATCCATTGTTGTACTGGTAGAGCTATTTCTATTTCTGGGCACTTTAAATCTCCACTTACCAACACTGTGCCAGACTGAATAGTTCTTTCAGTTTGTGTAAGGAGCTGAAGATCTGTTTTATCTGTTATGTAATACCATCGTTTGTCTTATTCCAATATTTAATCTACCTGATTCGGTATCATATACAATATCTACCATGTCCTTTTTCATAACCAGTTTTATTGCCCTTATAACACATCAACAATCTACATGAGCTTTTCTGTTTGTCCTATTCCTTAAAACAGTGATGGCCAACCTTTTGAACTCGGTGTGTAAAATTTCATCAAAAAAACAAGCATAACTTGGAGGGTGTGTTACTATGAGAAAAAAATCCATAATTTTCACTACCTGACAGCATCAGCATCTGGAGGCGGGGTAGCTCTCCTGCTGACAGCGTAGCTCGAACGGCGCCATGACGCATGTCAAAAAAAATGTCTCAGTGTGTAAGTGCTGACATGTGTAACATAGGCTAGCTATCACTGCCTTAGAAAGTGTACCTTTATTTATTTCAGTCCAGACATGTGAAGAATCAAACCATGTTTCAATGATACTAACTAAATAATGCTGCTCCCCAACTTCCAAAGGTGGTTTAAAATACAGTCTAAACTATTACTAAGTGGACGATTCAAATGTCTGAATTAGATTTTTGCTTGTAATGCAGGAATCTCCTTATTCACCGTCATTCCTCTCCCCCATCTTTCTCTGCCATACTATAGTATTTCTCACTCTTCCAACACTGAGTAAGCCTTTTCTGTGTAAACCTAAAACTAAAAATATTTCCACTACCTTTAAAATTCTTTGTTTTAAATGGTTTAAACAACTGTAAACCCATTTTTCCAAGAATTAAACATGAATAATTTTAATTATAAATAATACTGACACACAACTACTTAACCATTTTGATTCACTTGTCAAAGGCAACCAATAGCATACGTTGTATGTATGTATGTATAATTTTATTTATAAAGTGCCACAAATTTACACAGCGCTGTACAATTCAGCAATTCAAATATAAGTCAGTCATGGAAAAAATGCATTACACATTACAAGTGAATAACTTGCAAGCATAAAATCACTTTAAGTGCCAGATTGAGATTGACACAAGAGGATGGAGGCCCCTGCCCCATAGAGCTTACAATCTAAGTGGGAGGAAGACTTATATACACAGATAGAAGG
>WMED01001660.1:0-18089 GCA_019650415.1 Pipa parva
AAACCATGGCGATATCTGGCGATATCTGGCGATATTAGCAATATAGAGGATATCGACTTTTGTAAATATGCCCCAAAGACTGCTAATTGATGAATATCTGCAGAGTGTTTATTACATGTCTTATTTAAAGAAGACGTCTGGTGAGCATTATCGCTACTAGAATGTTCAAGCACACACACTTCACCAATTTTTGGGTGTCTTTTTTCTCTATTGTTCACTTTCACAATTTTTGGAGTGACCATTCTATATTGGTTTTATTCCTTTGGTGGCGTTTTACATCCTCTATTGTTTATCATATTTTTGGTAAAGCACTATTGTGCACCTTTGTGTTTTGCGCTTTTTCTCATAGGATTATTGTCTGATGCACTTTGAGGTGGATTGTGGATTCCCCTGTACATTGAAGAGAAGAGCTGCATATTTTTGAGACTTTATGTTTGATATTATTTATATTTATTTATTGTTTCATTGTTTGTTTAGCGCTACACATTTCCTTCCAGTAATATCTGGTCTTTTTCACAATAAGTAATAAACTAGTTGTTAAAAAACAAGGAAACTTCATATCAGTTGACCATTGTGTGTACCACACATAATGGGTGAAATTTATTAAGGGCGAAACGATCGCCCGAAGTTAAATACCAATCGCACGATCGGAAATTGATCAAAATTCCGATTGTGTGATCGGAAATTGATCAAAATTCTGATCGTGCGATCGGGAATCGATCGAAATTCCGATCGTGCGATCCGAATTCCGATTGTGCGATCTGAATTCCGATCGTGCGGTAAAAATACCACATTTGATAAATTTCGCCCATATTCTGCTGAGTAAATGGTATGTGTTTAGCTTATTTAGAAGAAATATGTGGAACATAATAAAAAAAAAAAATCAATTGACTTTACTTTCTTTTGATGTTGTTTGAGCTGAAAGTTCATAGCTCTTAGGTTGTTCAAATTATCACTTAATGTATATCTTGTTACATATATAATAGCATTAAAATCTATTATAGGATACAATTTAGGTGTGTATTATATATTGTGGGGTATCGATATCATTTTAATGGTAAGAAGTTGTTTTCTAATATTGTTAATGATGACAAATATTTGGGGTTTATTTGGTGAAATTTAACAGAATAGGCAGAGTTCTAGAAAATGGGCATCACATGCTATATGTGAATAAGAATCAAGTGTTGGTCAATGTGACAACATATATATACTGTAAGGTGATATCTCTTAGTCAATGAGTTCTTTCTCATCCTAGCCAGCTAAGTATGGGAATCCACCCTACAAGGAGAATCACCCTATGGGATACTAAGAGATAAGTAGAGTACACAGCATGTGTGACAGAAAGGCAGAAACAGTAGAATATAGCACCATGTTAGCCATAGATATAAGCAGAAACAAGTAAAGTATAGGGGGTACCTTGTTTTGGCTAACTAAATAGATGGTAAATGCAAGCTTTTGAGACAACTTAGGTCTCTTCTTCAGGCATGGCATGCTGAAGAAAGAATGGGTTAAGTTGCCCTGCAGTAGCTCAAAACAAAAGACACATTTGGGGTAGGTAACACTAGATGTGTGTCATGCAAGATGTACTTGACTTTAGTGTAATTTAGTGTTGCATAGAATAGTAGATCATGTATTTTCTAGCAAAGTGCCAGAGAAAGCTTGTGCAATACCCTAAAACCCAAACTGATTGGGTATCATATACAGGTTTTGCAATATACAACATTCTTCTTTTGAGCTCCATGTTTTAATCATCATCATTATGGATTTTACTTTAACACAATTCCTCAATAAATGAATAGAAAAAAAAAGGTTTCCATCTTGCCAGTATTATTAGAATTGCTTAGTAAAAAAGATAAAAATCAATCGAATAAACCATTTATAATAACTTACTTGGCATGTATGGAGGCTTATTCAAAAGATCATCTCTGCATCCAGTAACTGATCCATGTACAAAACTGGCAGGTTCATTCATATCCTAAAATATAAGCAAATTTGATTAAAGACTTGAAAATTATTAAAATCTAAAATACTTAATGATTAATGAATACAATACTAATGATAAAAATATTGAATACTGTATTTGTTTATAAAATTTGGGCATGTGCATTTAATCTGTTGAGGTAGAGAAGTATCTGTATTTACAGTATTTTAAAATTGTAATAAATATTAAAACTTACTATCCAGATGCCATCAAATTTAATATAATTTTCCCAAAATTCTTTTATTTCTTGGTGCCACCACTCGGCCGTGACATTCTTGAAGAAATCTGGAAATGCTGCATAAGCTCTATACATCTGAAACAAAATATACTGTATCAGATATAATAGGAATGCATAAAATCAAGCAGCCCCTGAAGGCTTTGTCAGTTTTGCTTTTCTTATGTACAATCTTTCACATATTTATGTACAAGTATGTATCAATATTGCATTCTATATGTAATGTATATGTATTTGCATAATGAATACTTCACACCTGAAAGCTTTAGACTTATTTTTAAGGTCTCTTGTAGAACAGGTTTCAGTATGTCCTGCTAATAATTGTTGCATGGAAGAGTAGATCCATAATCTTGGTCTAATTCTCAACCTGCCTGCATAGGGTAACGAATCCACCATATCTAGTAAAACTATTGAAAATGTCATGATAATCTTTCATCTATCTAAAGTTTAATTAGTTAAGTAGTTTAGCTTTTTAAACAAAAAAAATTTTTACAGTGTTTTTACAATGTTTTCAGTTACTCTAATCAGTGAATTTCTTTATATACAATTTTTTACTTCTCTTGAGTTAGTATTTTTGTGCTACCTTCCATTTTTCAATTTTGATGCATTATTGTATTGTTTTTCAGGTTTTCTAAATGTTTTAATTAGTTTTTCTTTTGCTTTATGAGCCTAAAAAATCAAGTTAGCAAGTAAACATAAAAATAGTGATCTTGCTGTGTTGCTTTACGAGTTGTGACCAACAAGGTACATTTTTTATGACTGGTGGATTTGTGAAATAGCCAAACAATTTTGGCAAATGCTAGCTAACATCTTTTCTAAAATATGTAATATTCAAATTGAGCCAGACTCTCAAGCCTTTCATTTAGGTTTTAGGAATGAGCATGTTAGATCCATATCTGAACAAAAAGCCTTCTCTTCTGACAAAACCAGAATTGTAGTTACCCTGGTTACACTTTTTAGAGTTTCAATAAGCTTGTGTGGAAAATATATATAGAGTAATATAAGATGTACATGAAATGTTAGAAGGTAATGCCACACTAGTATCTGTTTATGTGGTTGGGACCTTGCGCAGGACAGTTATATTGATATACATTCTTCATATATTTTATTTTCTTCTTGTTAATGTTATACTTTTAAAATAAAAAGAATTAAAAAAAAAACCCTTAACATGCTTATCTAGGGGCAAATATAATGTAAAACATAGTTTGCAGATGAAAAATTTGGTAAATTATCAAACTTACAGCAACTTGCGAATCCCAGTCAAGTGAATCATTAACCACAACACCAGGCAAATCTGGCCAGACCTGACACAACACAAATATTGGTAAATAAACATAAAAAACAATTAGATAGTACGATGAGAGAAGAAAGGTAAGCCTTAGTTGGATGTTAAGTGATCTAAAAAAATAGATTAGTTTTCCTTTATGGGGACAGCCATTTTGTGGCTGCAATGCATATGTTTCCCTGAGAGGGTGCATAAAAAGAAATGTAGAATGTTAGTTATTCTTGCTTTCCTCTCCTAGCACTGATGGCCTAGTCAGATGAGCTGTTCTAGTGACAAGTTAGTGCTGGAAATAAAATAAGAGTTCCTGGTGGGTTGGAGGATCACTGGGGTTACCCTCTTGGACTAGCATCTCTTGTTGACAAGAGACTATGGGGGAAAGAAAAACAGTGCACATCTCCAGCTAATTAATAAATGGTTAAGATATAACCTGTTATAGGTGCAGCAAAGGCAATGTCAGGACAGAGGCAAGGAATAATCACAGGAGAAAGTCAAAAGCTATTGCTTCAAGTGTTTTGAGTACATCAAACAAACAGAAAAGGGTCCCTTTCATTTACAGGGCTAGGGATGTCCTTGTTAACTTAATCTACTAGAGGAGGGAGAGCCCCATAGGTCCTATATACCTTCCATTTTTAGCCCATGTCTTCTAGGTAGGGAATCAATGAGAAATCATTGTCATGTCATTAAACCCTTTTTGCAGATAGAGAGAAGTTATGAATGCACACCAAACGATGTCTAATCAGGGTATGGTGCTAGCTTTCATTTGAGCCAGGCTGTAGCTCCCAGAATCAAACAATACAAGGATAGAAGAACAAAAGCTGCATACATGTAGAGATTGGTATATAACCAGATATTTTACTGACCAGTGATAAGCAGAGACAAAACAACATTTCTGGGGCTTCCTTTGTCAGGTTGTTTTGTCACTTATCACTGGACAGTGAAATATTTGGTTATATACAATCTCTACATTTATGCAGCTTTTTTTCTTCTATCCTTATATTAAACCCTTTTTACCACTCCATCACACTGGTTTTTATGGAGATGCAATAAAAAACAGTGACTCTACCCCTTCTATGACATCATCTGATAAATAAATAAGAAAAAAGTCATTTGTTTGTATAAGTGATGATAGTACAGTCAGGTGTGTGTGTGTGTGTGTGTGTGTGTGTGTGTGTGTGTGTGAATGGAGGGCATTAAACTGGTAATGTATTAGATTACACTTAGGTACAGTTATATATCTTCATTAACACTAAACCAAAGGTCAGAGAGATCAAGTTATCGGAAACAGGATGGATGAGTCTCATTGGGTATTGACCTCTGTGATACATATGGGACAGGAACCAGAGGATGCATCAATATTGTTAAGCAACACTACATTAATGTATTCTGCTTTCTCATAATGATCTTTGGGAGAGGTAAATTAAATAAGGCTATTTTTTCCATATCTGACAAAGGAATATTTAACAACATAAAAAGTTGTCAAACAAGATCAAAAGTGGGAAAACATTCTGGAAATGACAAACACAGGAAAAACACCAAACTGTACAATTTTGTAGCAAAAACTAAATTCCAAGTTAGCAAAACTAAAACAAGTAAACATGGCAAAAGCAACTGCATTCATATTAGCAAACCTTGATAACTATGCCCCCACAGCAGCATGTATGAATGGGATTTACATGTGAATATAGCATAAGATTTAACAAAAATATTAAGAACTAGTTATTCTCTGGATACCTCTACTGTAAAACAAAACAGACCAAAGAATGTAAATACCTTTCCCCATGCAATATCACTTCTATCTGCCCATTTGATAAAAACATCTTTTTCAACTCCCCTTCTGAAAGGTGGGTAATCCTTTGTCTCATTTCCTGAAATTGCAGGATCCTAAAATATAAAGATATAAAAACACATTTATTGAATAGCTAGTGCTTGTTTTTGTGCTGATTTTACAAGCATCTGCTTTCTTCATTAAGCAACAGCAGTAAGTGTGCAATACTCATGATTCCTAAACTTTTTTGTTATAATATTTCAAACTTTTACATACTTTGTACTTATATTTCAATCTGTTAAACCCATTAATGACCAGTATTACATGATACAGAACACTAATAACCCAATAATCACTCATTACAGTAGTTATACTGTAAATAGATGACCAAAGGCAGAAGATTGATATTACTCCATGAGGCCATTGTAATTCCATTGTAATATCACTGTGCCACAACCAAACCTTGTGCCTGGTTGACAAACAAACTTCCCTTGAGTTGAAAGCAGAATTTGAAACTCACCTGAAAGTTCAGTTGTGCAGAACAGGCAAAATTGAATATGGACAAAACCAGAAATACTTTGCATTAATTTAAATTATCTATTGTATAAAAACATGCAGTATTCAACAGTCGTTCAGTCTTTTGGACTGTTTTTCATAGTGCTTGCCAGTTTTCTTCTTTTTAGAACATCTCATAGTAATAAAGTTCTAGTAATGATTGCATATTATCAGAAAAATCATGGGAATGTAAGACAGCAACAATAGAGTCTAAATCAGCGGTTCTCAACCTGTGGGTCGTGACCCCGGCGGGGGTTGAATGACCATCCCACGGGGGTCAAGAACCACTGCGCCACCCGGAAGCGCACGCAGGACCCTTCTTATAAGGGTTCCTGTGGGTGACGTTGGCCGAAAACTTCACCACGTGATGCGCGTACGTGATGACGTTCCAGCCTAAAGTCATCACGCTATGCGCAGTGATGTCAGCGCCAGGGAAAGGTTGAGAACTGCTGGTCTAAATTATCAGGGTACAACACACTACACTAAAATGATTTCCACATTCATTTTTCAAAGCAAAAATGGGAAAAAATGTTTGAAAAAGATTTCTCCCATTCGGCACCACAGAAGAACTCATGGTAAGTTAGTGTGTAATAAGAGTAGAATGACATGCAGAACATGTGACCCCTAAATATAAACAATATAACTTTCATATTATATTGGGAAAATATGATATGATATACAGACAGACAGATACATGATTAGATATATTAGGTAGATCTACCAAAATGATGATGAATCTCATTCCATTTAACTTCATTTTATCAACCAAACTTGGAAGGCCTGAAAAATGTTGACTTAATGTGAAATCTATCTGTCTTTCCATGTAGTCAATATCAGCATATTGCACGTCCTGTAAAAATATCCAGAAAAATAAACAAGATATAAGCAACTGATAAAAGAAATGATAAAAAAATTGTGCATAATTAGAAAACAATTACTTGCTTTAGTTAAAACAGCTGTGAGAAATATTGAATTCATTGACTGCACCAAAAACATTCATTAGGGCAAATTAAGCCTTGTATTAATTGCCAGATTTCGGGTAATATAAATGACATTTTATGTAAGGATTTGCTTTTTACTTTCACCTTTAGATACGTCATTGCTTTGGGTGACCCACACACAAAATGACATTTCATCAAATTACTAAATAAACTTGTGGTGTGCACATATTTTTATAGCCATTTTGTCTTTAATCTTTCTGTATACGTGAAATCCATTATTGTGCCGACATACTTACATGCTCAGAATCTAAATTAAACACAGTCTTAAATATTGTATTTGGTTCCTTAGTCATATGGTTACCCTTACCAAGGGGGATTTTAGAGGCATAATAATTTCAACTGGGAAGTAGTAATGCTTTTGTATGCTACTTGCTGGCATAGTCCACCAGCAGTGATATTTAGCATAAGGGAACTTCCTGTGCTCCAGCAATATGATTATTACAGTGATAGGAAGGATTAAGCACAAGGAGTATATATAAACACTTCACGGTGCACCACAAGATGCATACAGCGCATGGTATGACACAAACATTTTTTTCCTCACTATGATGTGGTGCCATTTCCAGTTGTAAAAACTACTTAGCTTCTATTTCATTATTTAAATACTAGATGAATATATCAAAACAGAGCAATACATTCATTTTTGTGTCTCAGCACACAAGGGACTACATATTTGCCATAACGTTAAGCTACCTCTTTCCACAGTTTGTAAGTAAATGGGGGGGAATAAGGCTGTGTTATCCATGCAGACAACATTTTTTCCTTTTGGGGGATACATTTTATAATATCCCTTATAAGTGGAATTAAATTCAATCGCTCTTTGTTGAAAAGCAATATTACAAATATTAGAATTACTGACTGAGACTAGAGGAGGGTTTTTAAGAAGATGAGCAGAATTCTGGTAGAAAGAATATAATTTCTTTTTGACACACGTTAGCATTAGAAACTGGAAATTCCACACATAATTGGAGTCACTGTATATTAATGTTTATTTATGAAACATTCAAAACAAAATCTAAAGAAGAAAAAAAAGGTATTTTACCATTATAATGTATATTTGTGGAATAGATTACGGTAGTTGAGCATCTATCTCATCAATCATATTAAGCCAACTAAAACTTACGTATGGAATCTGAGCTGCCACCATATCATTATAAAGGTCTTCAATTTCTTTGTCATTTTTATATCCATATCGGCATAATTGAAATCCAAGTGTCCAATAGGCTGGCAAAACAGGACGGCCAACAAGCTGAGAGCAATTTAAAAAGTACAAATTAGAATAATTATACTATAATAGAATATGCTATATAAGAATGGCAGGCAACTTACATTTGTGTACTGCTGAACAACCATCTCTGGTGTGGGACCCAACATTACATAGAAATCTAGAATTCCTCCGACTGTGCGATATGTCAAGGCTGGAGTTGGTTGCAATGTTACATCTAAAAATTTAAATAAAATCAGGTATTAAATATGATTATTACATCATGGCTAGTCAATAATACTATTCTACTATGCATTCTGTTAAACATTTACAGCTACATTATATTAAAAAATGCTTTATCCTAGTTTATTAAACAAACTTGTTTATTTACAGGAATAATATACGCCCCAATTATCTGCAAAATAGAGATGGATTAGATAACGTCTCATGGTTTGATGACTCATACTGTATTTGTTTTATGTGAAATTTTGTCTTTTAATAGACATAATAGACTAGCTGCAACTATACTAAGGAATCTACATCAGTATAGTCCATCGGGTAATTTTTTGTTACACTTAGTCCATAACGTTTTTCAGTCTCTTTAATAATTTTTTTCTTTTACTAGTGTGTTTGACTGCAGTTTGTCTGGAATATGTCATAAAGATGAATGATTAATAGGGTTGAAATGATCTGTAGGGGTAATATACATATATATATATATATATATATATATATATATATATATATATATACAGTATATTATACTTATATGCATAGAAAAGTAGATGGTGAAAGGCCTAATTAATATGGAGATCTGTTTTACTTTGTTTACTATTTTCAGCTGAATTTATTTAATTTAAACTTTATATATCTGTCTGTTATTACAGCTGAAAGTCAGAAATCCAGTGCTGGTGTCCATGGGTGCTTTACTTATATTGACACCATAAAGCTATTAGCAGGTCCCTGGATTACATTAAGGACCTAGCAATACATCAATGGTATGAAATAAATAAAATATTCATGTAAATAACTTTACTCTTGCTGGTTTGCATTTTTATACACTGCATAAAAATTCATATCACAAAGTTTAACAAGATTCTCTAAATTTCTATATATATATATTACTTACTCCAACCAATGTTTATTCAGTTGAATATTATAACTGTGTAATCCAACCTTTACAGTTACATTCCTTACATCATAAATTTTAGTTTTAAGGGTTAAATGTATATTTATCATAAGACCTATACGAACTAGGCATTTTATTTTCATTTGCATTTTTATGTAATTAAATATATTACATATAAACATTCATTTGATCTGCAGTGCTCTCAAAAATTGTTTGGAGCCAGCAACCTACTTTACTTTAAACTCTTTTTCTTTAACTCCAGACACCCCTTCCCCCCCTCCCCCAATTACTGCTTTAATACAATACTTTGATCATCAGTAACTTGAGGCTTTATGAAACCAGAATTGAGTAAAAATAAACACAGTGAAAGTTCCCAGTGGGCCCCAATCCTGGGTGGCCTTCTACTTTCTCTCCCCTTACCAGCCTTGCACATGATATCACGCGCCATGTGATGTCAGCTGGCAACGGGGCCTCCCAGTGAGTCCAGGTTATTCCAGTCTGACACTGAACAAACATTCTGTTTACCTTATGAAAAGAAATGGGACAAATACCTATACAAAGCAAGAGCAACTAAAATGAACAGCAAAAGAGCTGGAAATGCATTAAAATAATATAAATGGAGATAATATATAATGATATATATGAAATCATAACTATTCATCACTTTTCTAAATGATTGCAAGTTCCAACCAAAAGTGTTAACTTACCCATTGCATTGCTGTTAAGCAGGAAAACCCCATAAGCATTTCCTTCATTTTCTAAGCCCAGGTAAAATGGATGCACACCATATGCATTTAGAGTGTACTGCAAATGAAGAAATTCAATAAGGAATTAAATGAAATTACAGAGTGAGAAGGGAAGATAAGGAAATGAAGTTAAAATCCTAATTTAAAAGGCAATGTAACAAGTCCTCATTTTAAAATGGTCAGAATTTAGAAATAAAAAAATGTTTATAAAACATAGGAAATGCCTTTAATAGGATATTGTTTACGCTTTGTTATGTATATTTGCAATGGACTAATTTTTAAATCTTACATACATTTTAGAAAACCTATTTAATAAGGAATTTACGTTGATGAATAACTGGGCTGATTATCTAATGTTCTGTACACCTGCATCTGACACAACACAAAGCCCAATCAGATGTGAGGAAAATGGGCCTGTAGGATAAAAGGGGCTGGACTTACTGAAGAAAGAGAGATTACAAAAGAACATTCAAAATGAACCATATTTATGTCTTAATAAGATAAGCTGTTTACCAAAGTGCAGATAGAAAAAGTACATTTTATATAAATGTAACATATTCTGGGGTAGTTACCTGTTACTGACTAACTAATGATTAGATGGAAGCAATGACGAGGGAAAGTGAACTTTACATAGCAATCTATCAGGGACAGCTATAGTAGAAAGCAGACTGTGAGAGGAAAGAAATTGGACAGTTAGCTGTAAGGCCAGGTTCACACTGGCATATTTTACTTGGCATTTTTTTATAAAAATCGCATGCCAAAAAGATAGGCCCACATTGAAAGTAATGACTATCGACTGTGCAATGTCACATTAGTGTTTTTTAGAGAGGAATATGCACTGGGAAGCTTCATGATGCTTTTTTAGAGAGTATAAATTGCAATGTGGAAAATGCGACAGGATTAGCAGCAATAGGAATTGAACAATAGCGGTCACACATGAGAGAAAAGCAATTACTAAGTGAGGTGCTTTACATGGAAATATCGCCCCAATGCTATTTTTTCTTTTGTAAAACACATAGGAAAATATGATAGTGTAAATGCACTGGCATTTTTTTGTCATGTGCTTTTAAAAAACAAAAAAACACAGAAGAGATTTCACCAGTGTGAACCCTGCCTAAATGGTACAGATTAAATATAGGGATGAAGTATATCAAAGATACAAAAAGAGAAACACAAAGGGGTTGAGAGATGGATCAGAAAAAGAAGGTGATAGTAATTCAGCAAGGTGTGAACTCACCTTGCGATGCTTCGATTCACCTCGCCGAGACTGTTACGTTCTGGCTTCACTCCTACACGCACACATCAGCGAACGCTTTAAAGGTATTCCAGTCACCTTGCAACCACTCGAGTTGCCTTGCGAGACTGGAATACTTTTAAAGCGTTCACTGATGTGTGCGTGTAGGAGAGAAGCCAGCATGTAACAGTCTCGGCGAGGTGAATTCGCACCTTGCTGAATTACCCCCTATATAATGTTTAATAGAGGAAGCGTAGGGTTACAGGGATGTGTGAAAGAGATTAAACTGTGCCACTTTTACATTTGATAAACTATGTGTACATATGTGTACAGTAAAACATATGTACAGAAACCACTGCTTGTCTATAGCCTAAAGTGAATAGCTTTTTATCAATGCAGGCTTGTCAAAATTGCAAGCTCCTACTATTTTTAAACTACAAATCCCAGCATCTAACAAAACTTTTACTGGACTGATTCTGTAGTTTAGCAACAACTGAGACAGGATAGCTTATATTCTGTTCCTTATTCTTCTACAGGTGGACAAACCCTGACTTCTTATAACATTTTTTTTATTCTGCAGTTTCAAATAATGTATTAAACTCTTAAAAAACACATATTGACTTTGTCTCACCAGAAAGCAAAGACTACTGTACATTTAATTTTTATTAAGAGGAGTACATTAAAAAAAAAAAAAATATCTTTCTTGCAATATATTTAGAAGATGTGATTCCATTTTTAATTTCTCTTGAAGATGTTTTATAGCTTCTGACACATGAAAATGATAATGTTTTTTTTTTTTTTTTTATAATACCTGGATGCTATATACTACATACTTACCCCTGGTGGTTGGTCTTTGGCAAACAGTCCCCAAGTGACCCAATTTAACTCATGGCGGTAAGTTCTATGCTCAGTTTCTCCAAGTCCATAAATGTATCCAGTGGGCAGAATAGTTGAAATTTGAATAAACTGGTCTGAAAAGGTCAATCCGGGTACCTGAGAATTCCAGCTGGAGGAGTCAAAAATGTTTATTTTAAATCTTGTAATTGTATTAATTCACTCAACAGACTTTTTTTTAGGAAGCAGGGAGTTGCCTTAGCTCAATGCTAAAATGCTAAAAGCATCGAGTAAAAAAAAAAGCAAATTCCCTGCTTCCTTTCTACTCATATGCCCAACTTGAATCTCAAGTCAGGTTGGACGGAGCTAATAGAATGACTGACATTAAATTTTCATTCAGCTAAGGTGACTTCCTGCTTCCTAAAAAATAGTCTGTTAAGTGAACCTGACAGGTACACTTGAACCTTATACTGCATATTTGCATTGTTAACTATTGCCCAAGTGATATAATTTCCCTCCAGAGTTGACATCCAGGCCATTCATATCCAAGCTACAGTAGAAACATAACACATTACTTTTTGCATCTCTGTGACATTTCAACATCTCAAACTTTCTAAAATTAACTTTTGTTTTTACATCAAACACAATAAGTGCACTATATAAAGAATGTAGTTTCCACTCATATAGGTAATCCAAATACTTCAAGCTGCAATTTGCAGCAATTCCTTAATAATTGTAACACAATTATTAAATAATCTATGCACAGTGCAATGTGAGTTATGTGATTACATGTATGTATGTATGTATAACTTTATTTATAAAGTGCCACAAATTTACGCAGCGCAGTACAATTCAGCGATTCATACATAGATAGAAGAGTTGTGCACCGTGTTAGCCATAGATTTATGCAAAGACAAGAGAGTATAGGTGATACCTTTTATTGGCTAACAAACTAGATGGTAAATGCAAGCTTTCGAGGCTCCTAAGGCCTTAGGAGCCTGGAAAGCTTGCATTTACCATCTATTTCGTTAGCCAATAAAAGGTATCACCTATACTCTCTTGTCTTTGCATACATAGATAGAAATACACTCCTAATAATTATAACATATGTAGTCTAGTACGTAAGTGATGTCATAGCAATGTATCTGTTCTTATTAATGTACAATATGTTTACTATGCAATTTATTCAGCTATGTTGGACTCTTAAAAATAATAAGAATATTTAAAATCCTCTTATAGTTATGTACACAGAAAGACATGGCTGAAACTCTGGGTTGCTGGCTTGGTAACCTGGTCACGTGACCGAGTGATATACCAGGAGCAATACAGGACTACCATTAAATCATATTCCTGCAAGGGAAAACTTTCTGGAGGGGAGGGAGGCAGGTTTGTTTTTTTCAGAAATTCAGCCCTGGGGCTCAGTGTATATTCTTTCTTAGAACTGTAACAATGAAGTTCTAAAAATACGAAATTTTAACATGTGGAATAAATAAGGCAGAGCCAGCAATTAAGTATTGAAAACTTTACAACAGTAACAACTGCCAACTGCCAGAACAGATTCAAATCACATTCAAATCTATATTCTTTGTATAAAGATAAGATAGTGCTAGAGTCACTACCTAATATATACTATGCACCATAGTATCTCTAGAAAATACAAGAAGGCAAGATGCACCCCCAACAAAAATAAGTAAGCATTCACAAACGTTGACAGAAAATAACAATGGAAGACAAAAAATAGAGGGTATGAAGAAAGTAGATTGAACTGGAGTGCAGCCAATTGGCAATGGTTTGAGTGATAGGTATTGGTGACAACAAGATGGTTAAAAAAATTTGTGACAGTTATCTTTGTCCTGTGATCAACAACCACATAGAGCAAAGTATGTTTTTAAAACTTGGTTCTTGTCACAATTTAAATGTCTAAAGACTATGACAGCAACAAAGAGTTGTAGCAAGCTTCCAAAACTGCATCTTCAATGACACCATCAGTTTTGCAGTTATAAGTTTATTAAAACATTTTAAGGAGGCTGGAAAATACACAGATCTTCATTGCTGATGATGAATATACTAACATTATCAGCATCTTAGATAATGTATTGTTCTCAGTTGAAGTCCAATTAATTATTTAAAGAATGCCATACAGATATACAGAAATGTACTTTTAATAAGGAATATTTGTGTTTTAAGGCTACAGAGAGAAGTTCACATTAGTATGCAAGGCAAACAATGATAAACTTTGAACCATAAATTATAACTTACATTACTGTACCAGTGCTTCTTCTCTTGATTTTAATCCCAAATGGATTATTGACAATTTCAACATCATACAATCTTTGTTGTTCTGTGCTTGTTGGACTGTCTGGTATATTTATTGGTACAGGAACTTCATATCTTTTTTGGTTGGGATCATGAATCTATACGCATATTGAAAAAAACTCTTATTGAACTTCTCAACTGTATTTTAAAAATACTGACCACATGAGCAATATGATCTAGACATATATTATATGACTAAGATCAGTCTATTATTTTTAATTATTTATATTAGATGTCAGACCCAGTACACAAAGGTAAACATTATTAGTATATAATATGAATTCAGATGTACATGCAACATACAAAAAATACATACTATTACATACTTAATATTACAAGTAGAAATGCTCGTGGTTGCAAAAATTTGGACAAAAATGTTTTGTTTAATCAAAGTAGAATAATGTATTAATGGGGAAATGTAAATAATTTAAAGTTATGTTACTTATATTTTATACTGTTTGTTATGAGTATACCACTGCAGCCTGTATGTTGTGTCTGTGTCTGTTCTAAGTGCAAATAGAAAGCACTGTAAAGCGCTGCATAATATAGAAGAGCTATATAAAAATTAATAAATACAAAATGATAAACTTCTATGCATGTTTTTCTTGAAAACATATTGAATGGCAGTCATACAAAAAATATTAAAAAACACATCTCTTTAACATAATAAAATTGTAAGACTGCAATTCTGCAATGACTGTACATCTGGGAGCAATCCCAGGAAATGGGCTAAGAGGGAGAAGCCTCTTTCTACATTTTTGCTAAAAATATATATATATATATAGCAGCTGTAAGGTGGCATAGGAATTTGTGAGCTGTCAACGCACAGCAAATTTGAGCTACTCTATATATGTATTTGGTCATTTTTCCAATACAATATTAACATTCTTACATTTTGGTTGGAAAAAAAATATATAATTTCTTAATTCAGTATGGTTTGAGACTTGAGAAATGGAGGATATACCTCTTGAAAGCTTGAATGACAGTCCAATAAAAAGCAATAAGTATTGCAATACTCATCTTTTACATATATATATATACAGTATATATATATATATATATATATATTGTTAATATTTAGATTGTAAGCTCTGTAAGGCAGGGACCTCCATCATATTGTTTCAATCAAGGCCTGCCACTTAGAGTGATGTATTTTGTTGATTATATCCCTGAAATTTACTTCACTTGTTATTTGTTAAGCACTTTTCCCATGTCTGTACTATAATTCTATTGTTGGATTGTACAGAGCAGCATAACCTAGTGGTGCTATATAAATAAACATGTATATACACTTTATTATAATAGTTTGCTCCATAGAAAAAATTCGGATTGCAATGGCAGAACATTTACCTAATGAAAGGTGAAGAGCAATATTGGAAACAGATTATAATCAAGAAAATAGCCCAACAATTTATTAAAATGGCAATGAGAGAAGCAAAGTAGCAAAGGTAGTACAGGTAGTCCTCGGGTTACAACGGCCTCGAGTTACGTCGTTTCGTGGTTACGACGCTTTATACGATGCCTTGTTCCGGCTTACATGGTTTTGCGACTTAAGTCGAACTGCATGCAACCATACTGTATGAACGTATGATCCGACTTACATCGAAATTCGGTTTATGACGCCGCGTAAGAACGGATCAACGTTGTAAGTCAAGGACTACCTGTAATATAAATTGCAGACTAAAATCACTAAAAAAAAAGTTAAAAAAAGAAAAAAAAAAAAAAAAAAAAAAGTAAAAAAAAAAAAAAAAAAAAAAAAAAAAGAAGCCGGGATGAAAGGAATACACAAGAACCATGCGATGCAAGCAAAGAAAGAGTTATCATTAGGTGCAGGAGCAATGAGTGGCAAAATGTGAATCCTACCATTGTTTTATTCAATTTATAATCACAAGGCATGCTTGTTGGCATGTTGTATAATGCATTTACAAATGTATCCTACATCTATAAATTGAGTGAATTTATTATTAAAAAATACAATTACAAAGATTTAAATAATATATTTACTTACATAACACTTAAGGTAACCTTACCTTAAATTGAAGCATATTATTTTCATGGTAGATAACAGTCAATTGAAGTGTATCTATGGGGGTTGATACATTTCCATAACGAGAAAAAGACTGTGCATTGTGTAGATCAGCTGTTAATCCATAGGGGTTGGTTCTCTCATTGAGAACACTGTAACCATAATTGTTTGGAAAGAAACAGGATGGTACCTCAGGCATAGTGGGAACCTTTATAAAAATCAATAATTACAAAGAGAAAGAATATTTATCTAAAATCAAATGTATCAACTTCTTACAGATGTAGTTTAAGGCTTTGTGATAATAATACTTTTGCATCACTTTAACACAATTATTGAATAGGATTTGAAGAGCTATTGAGCAACTACTGATAACTAGTGTTGAGCGATGATGGCAATAATCGTCATCGGACTGATTAGCGATTTTTGAAATCATCTATTTCGTTAGCCGATGATGATTATTGCCAATAACGATTATGACTATTTAAACCATAGCCAGCAAGAATGCAGCTACAATTTAAAACCCAATTATTTCCCTATGGAAGTAATTAGGTATAACCCCCAGCTCTATTAATGTGATTTTGTTCTGGTGCAGTAAATGCCTAAGAAGTTTAAGACTGAGGCATGGACTATTGCTAAGGAATGCTTTTCACTGTAAGTGAGTTTAGAGCTGGGGGTTATACCTAATTACTTCCATAGGGAAATAATTGGGTTTTAAACTATAACCGCACTGTTGCTGGTTATGGTTTATATTGCTGGCTTATCTTTGTTCGATATTATTGAGTGATCACGATAATTGGTACAGATCATCCATAACACCCGATAATTGTAATAATCGTACCAATTTCAACTTTTCTTGATATCATTGCTCAACACTACTGATAACATGTTATGGTTTCCAGAGGAGAAGTCATTATAACAAATGTGAATTTGCTTCCTCTGAAAAAATCAACTCAGCTAGATCCATATATGTTTTCTTGCAAAAACACTTCAAGAGTTAATTCTTCATTAACTCATACAGGTGTACATATTAAAGATGAAAAGTGAATTATTTCTAATTCATTATATTATATAATCAATGTTTAATATCTAATAAATATGCGCAGTAGATAAACTGCTGTCTTTTTTTGGTTAGACAATTAGCTGTTTTTTCTCTCCAGATGATAAAGGTTCCACAAGAACTGTCTTTCAGTGCATAAACTTCTGTTATTTTCAAACATTTCTAAATTCCATTTAGATTATAAGCACAGAAAAAAAAATTAAGAAGGTGCATTTTATATTAAAATTGTATACTTTATGGTAAATATAGATAAGCAATTAAAAAATACTATTTGAAAGTGCAAATTTTGCCCTGTGCAGATCTCTTTTCTCCAACACTGTGCTGTATCCCATATTGTTACATTTTTAATAATTTTGGTAATTTAACTTTATTTTAATCATAGAAGAAGGAAAAAAATGGCACAGTTCTCTACATTTCATAGGCAAGGAAAGCAGAGACAAGTAGAGTATAGGTGATAACTTTTATTAGCTAACTGAATAGATGGTAAATGCAAGCTTTCCAGACTACTTAGGTCTCTTCTTCAGGCCTGAAGAAGTGACCCAAGTAGTCTGGAAAGCTTATATTTACCATCTATTCTGTTAACCAATAAGAGGTATCACCTATACTCTACTTGTCTCTGCTTTTATCTGTGGCTAACACGGTGCTATACTCTACTGACTCTGAAATAGGCAAGAGGAGTTATATACAGTATATATATATATATATATATATATATATAGAC
>WMED01001661.1:0-26661 GCA_019650415.1 Pipa parva
CCAAAAACTGACCTCGACTTATACACGAGATCGACTTATACACGAGTATATACGGTAATTCTTAATGTAGAAAAAAGGTTGTTTAGGCTATGTGAAGAACTTTTTCTTTCAACATATAAATATTTTTGGATGCAAAAGCTAAAATTTGCATTCATTTATATTTCTATTAGCAATAACTTATTTCATATGCACATTCTGAAGATTTATTTATTCAATTCCTGAACATATGAATGTTAAATTCAGTGGAACATATTATAAGTATAGTTTGTACGTTGATTTATTTTGTAATGTAGGATTATATTCAGTACCTGTGTGTTTCCATAATCCAACAAGATTATATCCCATCTGAAGTATAATAACAGTGACATGACTTTGTGACTGATAACTTATAGTCACGCTATTCAAAAGGTGCAAAAAATTCCACAGCAGTCTCAGGTGATATAATGGATAAAAGATGAGATAACTAATGTTGAGGATGAGTTGAAGCTGACAATGATATTTGGCATGACAGTAACTATATAATACTGAAATGAGTTTATTGACCAATATCCATGTTTTCAATCTCCTGTGATATCCTTATATGTCATTTCTCACTTTACCTCAGATATTTTTTTAAGCTACAGTAATTTTTTCACTCAGATTCTCTGTGGAAACTAATGGGTACTTGGTCAATTGCTAGCCACCTGACATGTCATAAACACATAGTTATTTCCTTAAATTACAGTACATTAGATTTCTTAGACTGTAATTATCTATAGCCCCGTGGAGATCATATTTTTGACTAATACAATTTTTACCGAGATGGCTTGATGTAACCTGTTCTCAAGCAGGGGTATTCATAGAAATGGCATAGTCCTGCCATTCTCGTGGGGTGAAGTTATCCATTAAGAAGGATAAATGTGCTTTATTGTTAGGGTAATCAGTCAGTTAATAGATGCATATGATACTGTATATAAGTAAAATGAAATCTAGTTTCCTATGTTACTGGTTTATTTTCCCATAATATTATGTATATACACCTACAAATTATGTGGTATACATACAGTAAGTAAATACACAGATTACCATTTTTGTCCAGTGATTAAAAAAAAATCTATATTTATGCAGACTCTCCCTTCATTGAATTAAGTTATTGTGGTCTAAATTGCTTAATCAAATAGTTTTTTAAAAAAAATTACTAGACAGTGTACTCTGGAAACTGAGTGCAAGTTGCTGTTGGCTGCATATTGCATGTAATACAGTAGTAGGCTGCAATTTTCATTTTTAAGAGTTGTATTAAAATTCTTCTACTTCACATGATGTAATTTTTCCTTATTGCAACTAGTAAGTAGCACAACACATTGCATAGAATTGATGCATCTAGTGTGGGTTTAATCTGAAGCAACAGAACTGTGGAAGCAAGCAGGTTTCTGGAGCATGGCCATATACTTGTATTTATCCTACAAATCATTAAAGGTCAGTGAGTAACTAAAGTAGTGGAACGGCTGAAATTTGATATCTAGCTTGGGCCAAGCTTTATAGTTAAGAGACCATTATCAAGAGTGGGACTAACAAGTATTGTTTTATAGAGATATTATTAGTAAATATTTAGTATATAAAAAACTTAAAACTCATACTAATACACTGCCTGAGTGCAAAGCTGTCTATTATATAGATTTACTTTTGGAAGAATGATTGTGGGAAGTGCCAAAGCACAATAACTACCCAAAGAGGTAGGGTTTTGTATTTGTTTTATATTTGTTGTGTTGTATTTGTTTTATCTGCTATTTGCAGAATGTTTTCCTTAAATATAAAGAGCATGTCTATGCATCTAAAATACTGTATAATAATACTGTAGAAATCAAGCAAGGGAAATACTTTGATATGATTGTAAAGTCAGTATAAATATTGCGTACTGGATGAATGGAGAACACTGGAATTTTATTATGTGGTTGTAATAGTGTCAAAAACTCGTTCTTGAAGTTATTTTTCTGGATTTATTTGATAATGCCTTTATATATATAATTTACCTAGTGATGTTAAAAACAAATTAAGTAACATGTTTCAAACTATTTTATCCCAAGATAATTCCAATATACTACAATGCCAAAAATCAATGGAAGCTCTCAATAGTGGGTTAGGCCTTCTCAGCCACATTCATCGCCAACAGGCCTATAATCAAATACAAGACTTTGTAGTATATCAAAAATAACAATAGAAGTAAAAAGGTTGATGGACAGAAAATCCTAGTGTTCACCATAATTAAGTCAATGTCAAGTCAAAACACTTAATTCTGCCTTGCTACAGTTTCCTTTAGTCAACTCTAAGTGCTGCTATTGTAAAGTGAAAAAATCTTACAGCAGCACCACTCATCTGTGAAGTGGTAAGCCACACAAGCCCACATTTTCCAGAATGTTTAAACATCTAGCATATATATATATATAAATTGTCTGTCCTTAAAATACCAATTACAAAGCTCTAAACTACAACTGAAAGCAAAGAAAGCACATCTGTTCATAAGTGACTTCATTGTTCGATTTCAATGACAGGTATTAAAGCATACCAATAATGAACTCTGGAGCAGTGGAGACAAATCTTCAAGAATGATAAATCATGTTTCACCTGGTGGCAGGTAAACATATCTGGGTTTAGAATATGCCAGGATAATACACTGTGGAAGTTGTAAAGAGTGGTGGAACAAGAATAATAGACTAGTCTTTTTTTGTGGTTTGGCTTGGAGACCTAAGTTCAGTGAAACATATTTGACAGTATGCAACAGTAGTGTCTCACAAAATTACATGGATCCAACTTTTTTTTTTTAAATATTTGGGAAAGGTTGTTTCTCTTGCCCCCATAGAAACTTAATTACATTTTTTTTGCCAAGTTCAGTAGGGAAGATCTTGAGTGGCCCAAATTGAGATGAATTAGAATGTCAGCTGCCAACCAAGCATTTTTATCACTAACCCTCAGTATCCAACCCCACTAATGCTTTTAAAATTGATAAGGTAAGGTTGAAAAATTACACAGGTTCATCAAGTTTAACCTTTTAAAAATCACTTGGTTTCCCTTTGAAAAGCAAACAAAAATGTAAATATTTGGAAAAAATGTATTTTAACACAAGAAAATGGCTTCCGGAAATCTGGCAGTGATCACAGTAGGTCAGCAAACTACTTAGTAATATTATTGATTTAAATACCGTAACTCCTTATTTTATGTTCTACTCTCAAGGGTGAAATTTATTAAAGTTGTAAATTTTCAATCGATCGATCCAATTTTAAAATTTTGATAGAAATTTTGAAATTTTGATCGATCGAAAATTCAATCGATTGATCACTTCGCCTTTAATAAATTTTGCCCTCAATTTCAGCCTCAGAGCGTTCTCACGTGTCTTAATTTTATCCTTATCATTAACAATATATCGCCCATACTCAATTCTAGTCACCACTTTTCGATGCATTTTTGGCAACTTTTTAGTGGAGACTGAAACTTTTTACAACCAAATTACCAATTACCGCATTTTACATTGATTTCAATGGAGTGTCTTTTCGATTGCAACTATTTTCGATATTGTGAAAATTTATGGGACTTTTTTTTGTGCATATTTTTTGGTGACAAAATTAAGCGCTTAATAAATAAAGATATTCTGGTGACTTTTTTCGATATGTGTTTTCAATGGAACTTTTCATTGGTGACTTTTTTTGATGCAACTTTTTTTGACAGCACCTTTTTATCCCAACTTTTATATATTTTACATATAAAATATATAATATGATTTTGGAAGCATGTTCATCATGTTGAAATGTTTTTTTGGAATGTATTATATATCTACTATGTATTTTAATTACTTTGTATTCTCTATTCTCAGTGCATGGTGATTCATGCTCAAACTTCACCCAGACAACACCTTAGATTTAGCATAATACACATACAGGTAATACAGCAATATATGTGCCTTACTGACTATACATAAGCAAAAAAAAAAAAAAATTTCAGTAAAAAATTTAGAAATATCAGCCCAAGCTTTCCTTTCCTCCTGTAAATATTTAGAGTTAAAAACTAGTAACACATTTGTGGGCTGGACTGAGAGAGTCATATGACCAATGAGGACATTTCTGTGCTAAGTAACCAGTAATGCCAGCAAAAGAAAGACTCTTATAGGATTGACATAGCAGTCATTGTTACATAGAAATTCTAAAAATGTTCTCTTTGAAGTTAATTTCCTGATTTTTATTGATTTGTGTTGTCTTTTTCGCCACTGAATGAAGTCATGTTTACATATTAAATACAAACCCCTGCCTATTCAAATTGTCTTTCTATGGAGCTTTAGATAATACATATTCTTGAAGTACCTTAGCCCAATTAAAAAAAAATGACATCAATCTACAGAAACAGAGAGACACCATGCAGTAAACAATAGGAATTCATCTTCAAACAGAAGTTTTTTACAGTTACTAAATACACAGGAATAACTACCGTACCAATACAAATAGTAACAATTAGTAATATTCTTTTTCTGATGTTAACGGTTCTTAAATGCTGTTGACTACATCAGTGTAAGCTTATTAGTATGTTGCTTAAAGTGTACCTGCCTTTCTCTCTGTCATCTTCCCAGTCAGCCTGACTTTTCTTTCTGAGTTGTGTTGGGCGGGGATAAATGATGATCAATATTATAGCTCCTCCAATCAGATTCCTTAAATCACGATTTAGCCCTGCCCAACCAAGAAATGTCAGGCTAAAAGGGAAGATGAAAGGGAGAAACGCTGTATAAAAGGTACATATTTTAAAAATACATGTATATTTACAAAAATGTTTATTTCATTTTATTTCATTAGTAGAACCCAATTTCGTATTAATTTTGAGGTGACAGGTGCACTTTAAGTGATGTGTGCAGCACATTAGGAAGCTTGTATAATACAATGCTGTTTATGGATGAAACTGAACATACTAGGATAATTATACCCTTTCAAATATTTGTTTATTTTCAAATGTATTTTCAATTTAAAATAATTTTTGACTTTAGAAATGAGGGCATAAAAGAATGGAAATAAGTGATGTCCTCTCTGCTGGTATATGAAAATATTTGTAAAACAAGTAAAATGATTTGTATCTACAAATAAAACATGGCTTCCCTTTTTTTAATCATTGTATCAAAATGTAGGCTACATCTTCTTTTGCTTTTGACAGTCTAATACATAGAAATAATAAGATAGTATTACATATTCACACTACTCTGTCTCTTATTTTACATCAACAAGCACAACCTTTCTGCAGTATTGCCTGACAGGAGTCTACAAATCTCCTTGATATGCACAACTGGGTTTAGAATGTAATTTGACTCATGAAACTCAGTCAACCATGTATCAATTATACAAGAGATGTGTCACCTACAGTACCAATGTAACAATATTACTTAGTTTATTTTTTTTTCTAAAACATCCTCATAAATAAAATATTTGCTGTCAATTAAACTCAGAGAAGTTTCATAACTCTTACTTTAAAAGTTAGACCATGGATTACAAGGGCAAGATATGCAGCTAATCAAAGTTGCATGACACAGATATGCTTAAAGTTACATCACACAAATACTCGGTTTAGTTATTCTTCTTATTCTTTTAGCAAATGAAGAAGCTACACTTCTGTAGCTAGGGCTAGCTATCACTTCTGAAGTCATCTCTTATTTGGCCTCCTGCACTCAGAGATCAGCAAAAGCTTTAAAGGTACTTTGGCATGGCCAGGCGAGGCGACTCGAGTGGTCGCGAAGTGAGCCGAAGTACCTTTAAAGTGTTTGCTGATCTCCGAGTTCAGGAGACCAGTGAGCACGTACCCGTGTCGGCGAAGTGATGAAAAGCTGCGCAAGAGTACTTCGATCGTTCCTGAATTACCCCCTGTGACAATCTTTATAGGCCACTTTTACCAATAGTCAGAATTGTAAAATATATCCTATAAGCGGCTAGTTTTAATATCAAAATTGCAATTTAATTTAGATGAATCATATGCCTAATTTTTCAGTAATAAACATTTTAGCTCACACTAATACAGATTAATCATTCATCCTTGCCAATGTCAATTCTAACTGCTACTTCACTTCTCCTCAGTGACTATTTATAAAAGTCCTGAAAGGCTGATGCTGGCTTTTAATCTTTTATTCATAAATGTAAGAATAAATGTATATCTACCTGTAGTCCTGGGTGGGGCCCTGTTGACTTAAAAAAACAAGCCTTCAAGGTTTTCTATGATGAAGGTCCAGCTGCATTGTGCAGTTCCCTATCAGTTATATATAAATAATCATGGATTCTATTTGATAGGGAACTGCAGAATACAAGTCTATGGCACAGTTCCCTATCAGCCATGAAAAAAATAGGATTTTTTTTATTTGAACCCACTTTGCTGTTATTTGCTGCTGGGTTTTAAAACTTTGAATACAGCGTTGCTGGTTAAGTTTAGGATGCTGGTTTGGAATGCTTATTTTTCTGCTTTTAGTGTAAGTGGTACTGTTTCTATTGTAATGAATGGTTTACTCCAGTTCTGGTGTGGCTAACAGTTTTGAACAATACTGCTACAAAAATAGATGTGAAGGTTTGATAAGTAGCAATAGGCCAAAATGGGACCTTGGGTGGGGTAAATATCAGCCAAAGTATGCAGTCTCAAGATATGTGACAGAAGTGTGTTTTTATGCATAATGGATTTTGAAGACATGCTTGATGATGCATTCATACATTTTAATTTCTGTTTAAAAAGTAATCACATACATTATACACCCAATGGGTGTTTAAAAGCCAAGTATCAAGTTAAAAAGCCAATCAACCCTTGAACTGTTAAATGTCTTTTCTTTTAAGATTCACTTTTTTGTTTTGTTTACTTAAACATAGTTAAAAAGTTGCAAAGTTAAACAAAGGTACATGTCCAATCCCATGTTTTCATTACATATATCTTGTTATTGATGGGTCCTTCATTCTTCATCCTTCTGCCTTCTGTTGGTCTAAATGTATTTGCGACTTTGCTTTTAACCCTCCCCTAACACTTACAATTCTAAAACACTGGATAAAATGTGAGTAGTTTTTGTACAAACTACACAATAACAAATTCAAAACTTACAGAACCATTAGAACAATATGCTTACACACTTTTTTTTATATGTGAATATTTTAATTTTACATTACATTTTTTTTTATTTTACATGATTTCCCGATGTACTGTATAGATAGATTCTACCACGATGGTTGTAAGTTTGTCACTAAAGAAGAAACTGTTTTCAAACCATTTATCATCTACGGTATAAGAGAAATAAAAGTGTCTTTTAAAATATAAATTGTGAGGCTTAACACTAAAAAAATGTTTTTCAGGAACTAAGTGGTACACATGGGAGGCATTCAATGTTGTTATGTCATCTGTGAAAGATTACACAAGTGCCTAGTTATAAAGTATTTTCACATGGGTGTAGTTTTCACTAACAGAAAACAAAACAGAACAATTTATGATTTAGGTACAGATTTCATAGGCACCTATATAATTTTTATCCCAAGACTGAGAAAGCAGCAGATACCATGCAAGGCAGCGGATATTTAACTTTGTTAGTATTCTGTTGACGTTTTTAGGCATAAATATAAATGTATATTTTCTTCACCTTAACAGAGTATACAAAGAGGCATGAAATATTAATTAATTCTTTTTAAAGGAAGTGAACTGGATGACTGTTATAAGCAAAAAACAAACAAACAAAAAAATCTATTAACGCCATCCTCCCCTTCACTGTAGCATGGTGTAATATATACACACAAATACAAAATATATGGTTTAGAATGTTTTTCAAGAAACACATAATTCGCACATCCCTTATATTTGTACATTCTAGAAAAATTTATGTCACAAACAATACAATGAGTATTACTGGCATTTGGCTGAATTATATATTTTCAGGAGTATACTACATCTGTAAAGCTTTATTGCTAACATGTATGCAAGGATACATAATAATATAACTATGGTGAGATGTGGCCATACCTGCCCCTAAAATGAGGCCTAACTGAAGGGAGGTCCTAGGAGTGGATGGAACATCCTCACATCAATAACCCTGCTGAATGACTCCTCCTTTTTACAACTTATGATTAACTGATGCGAATTTAAAACGCTCTTGTCTTATCTAATTATCTGTACACCAGCAACTGGTAAATGTGAGGTAAAGGAAGATGCTTTCCTGTCACAGATTTAACAAGATGCTTATGAAGACTGAAACAGAAAGTACTGTGACAAAATTATACAACTCTTCCTCTTAATATAACTGTTTTGTTTACAAATAGTTTACAGTTATTGGCATTTTTATTGGAACAAGCTAGGTTTGCTTTTCAGTTTATTCTACTGCCCATCTACATCTTGGGATAAAACCGTTTAAATAAAAATGTTAGTACTCTAATTGTATTGCATTATATGACCTTTCTCTGGTGCAAGATCTCATTAATTCATATGCAAACAATTTGTCACAAAAATGTATTGAATGATTAGGTTTATGGCAGTATACTGTAATTTACCCTCTGTACTGTGATCACTACATAAACTATATCAATTGAAAATGACTTCATTTGCTTTGTTTGATATTGCAAATAGCATTTTCTTCTATGGAATCTACAATAAAAAGGAATGTTTTGCTGTTAAATTTAACCCTGAAGCATTAGATTAGAAATGCATATTTTCCTAAAACAATATCAGTGGGAAAAAAAGTATTATTGCAAATTATAACATGTAAAATGTTCTTCTAATTCTTTAAGAATGACAACCTATTGGAAAAGTAGAAAAGTCAGAGGCCTTTTACTTTATTAAAAATGTATGAATTAAATAAATTACTGCTATTGCAATTGGAAAATTGAATAGAAATAATTTATACTACCCCCTACTTTGACATTCAAAAAATAGATATTTTACATATTCCTCTTTTTCCCCAACCTGAACACCGTGTTTAACATTTGCCAATCAATTTTCAAGTGGACGATTGCTCTTAAACTGTTTAATTTCTAATCAATTCAAAATGACCTGGGCAGATATTACTGCTTAACATTTGATTTACTTTCCTTGAAATGATGAATCTTTATGATTTGCCTTTTTCCACCGCCATATCCAATACATTTAATGGAAATAACACTTCAGGAAACTTGAAATAATTTTTTCGGGTTACCAGCTAGCCAGATTCATTTCTGAATGTAAGAAGAAAAAACAAAAACAGAGATGATTTATGTTTTATTTGGTGAGCACAATAACAAAACAATTAATATTCTAGATGTTCTATTATACATATTCTACAGAAGATTTACAAGCACTGGAAAGAACCTTATAGTCTGTTAGCAAAGTTTGCAGAAGAATATTCTGTTGTGTAAAGACATGTTAGCCAGGTTATGAGACTGATGTTACAAGTATTTATCAAAGTGCAAATTGTCTCTTAGATGCATGAATTTGCATCAATTAACCATTTCTTCAACTTCCCATATTTGGCAAAGATGATTATTTCCTGTGATGAGGTGAATTGTCTCACAGTTTGTGACATTACACCAATTATATACAGTATATTTACATACTACTTTGCATCTGCACTCTGCAAAATGTGACAAAAATTCAAATATTTCTCATGCATCAAAGTGACATTTGGCAAGTATACTGGCTTCAATACAAGAATTTGACTTTGTCAAATGAAACTGGCAAATTAGGATGCTTGCAGCCAGGCTCATTCTACTATTCCGGTGACATTTGACTCAAAAGCAACAAAGTGTTAACATAAGAATTTCCTGCCATTAAAATTAATGTAAAAACAATTATTGTATTTTATGTGACTATTTTCCAGTGACAATGCTGGGGCCAAAATGTGACAAAAATAGTGACTTTGCTTTTTTATGATAATTCATACCTATTGCAAATTGAGGTGAATTGTCACAAATTCATTTTACCATACAAAAATTCATTCTTTGATACATATGTCCTCAGAAAGCAGTGCTTACATTTGTAATGTATGTTCTGTTTTCCATATCCTAAAAATAACCTGGAGATGGAAGTTTGGGATATAAGGGACAGCAGATCCATCTATTGTAGACTCCTAAGCATCATGATATAGCCATTTTACAAGGGATGCTTTGGGAACTGTGAAAGAAAATACTTATGGAATAACCAATAAGAACAGCTAATAATAGTATATAGCACAGAAGGCATGTTCATCTATGGGTAATGGCTGACTATAATGGGGCATATTTACGAAGACCAATTTGACCATATTGATTCATTTCACCCAGTTTTGCTGTCAATTTTTGTTTTCTTGTACTTTTCGATTTCTCTGATTAATAAAGGATTGATACAAATGTTTCCCCATCAAAATAAATTGTTATTGATAAATATCAACCAACTGTTGACAGGGGTACACTTTGCAATATTTATCTATGTAGGTTCCTTCCATTACAGATCAATAACAATATCAATGTCTCTTTTTAATGGGAAAATATTTTGGACTTAGACTAAAGAAACAGTCGCATAGGAAATAATGGGTTTACGCCAACCAGAGGTTTCAAATTGTTTTTGAACAGCTTAATAAATAAGAGAAAACAGTGATATAGTTAAATTCAGACAGACTGTTTCTCCTGTATTTACTGGTCAAAAAAGGTGTTCAACTTTAGTCAATGTGCCCCATATGCATTTTGGTGACATCAACAGTGACCCCAAGCATAACCTTGGAGAAACACATCCAATTTTTTCAAGCCATTTTGTCAAAGTAAAATATGGCTAAAAAAAGTCACAAGTTTTCCAAGGTCCCTTTTCAAAAACAATGGGTGACAATTTTAATATTTTCACTGCTGTCATTAAAGCGCATTGTCTGACACTTCCTTAAAGGTAAGCTTTATCTAGAATTGACACTTGAGGGGCAAAATTTACTAAGTAGTGTAATCTAAGTATTTTATTTGTTGTAAAACTGCCCTTTGATCAAAAAATCTTGATTTTTTTTTTTCCACTCAAATTTTTTCAGTCTTTTTTTATGGAAAAGTGGCTAAAGTGCCAAAATTATTGAAAAAATTTGATTGAAATGTTTCAATCAGAAAAAAATCAAGCGATGTAGTTCGATCAAACAACGGATTTTACATCAAATAACCTTGAAAATGTTGAAGTTGACCTTTTTGAGTTTAGCAAGTTTCACCTTTGGACTCACAGTTGGTTCGCTTGGCATGTTTTCCTGTGTAGGATTTAGAGTTGTGCACCATGTTAGCCATAGATTTATGCAAAGACAAGAGAGAACAGATGATACCTTTTATTGGCTAACAAAATAGATGGTAAATGCAAGCTTTCAAGGCTCCTAAGGCCTCTTCATCAGGCCTGATGAAGAGGCATTAGGAGCTTCGAAAGCTTTCATTTACCATCTATTTTGTTAGCCAATAAAAGGTATCACCTGTTCTCTCTTGCCTGTGTAGGATTTGAACACTGGCCACCTGTTGCATACAAGGCATAAATACAAGGCATAAATATCAAGGCATAAAGTCATTTCTAAATCAGCATCAAAATCTACAGTCACTAAGATCCAATATTTAGATTTCATTTCTTTTAGAGCTCTCTTATAATAAATAAATCAAACCAAAATTTGAAAATTTGTCATTTAAAGTCATATTAAAAAAGTTTAAAAGACAGTTTTAATCTGTCACATAAGCAAATATTTACCGGTTGTCATTGTTTTCATTTGATCTTTGGATAATGCATACACATGATTTAGGCAATACAGCCCAACAAAGGGAAAGTATTTTTAATAAACTACTACATTTTCTACAATGATGCAGATTTTTTGGAAATAAAGAAAAAGTGTTCCCCATGTAATGAGCATATGAGGAATTTTTATTTTTGGTGCTACTGTCTTTTATTTTTACTGAATGCAAAGAAAAGAAATTCATATATCTTTAATATCCCATTCAAGTCCATTTGATATTACTTTTTCTCAGTTTAGACATTTGGGGCTTTGTACTAAGATTAACTATTTTCTTTACAAGTCCTGTACAATATTAGAGGATAATCCATGCCCTGAAGCAGCAGGTTAAGTCCAGGAGTGCAGGGAGGTTGGAAGGTCATTCATCATTTAGTAAGTAACTAAGCATTGTGGATGCGTAGTAAGGGTGAAATTTAATAGACTAGAAAAAACCTGATTTTGTCTTTTAGAGTTTATTCCCGTGAGATTTCGGCTGCATCTAATGGTAAATATCAACCATTTTTTCTCGATCAATATTTACCGATAGAAACTTTTCCATCAAGTTTTTCAATTGGAATTTTCACTGAAAAGATGGCCAATACTAGCCATACTTTACTTTAGTAGTAAAAACTCAATTGAAAAGTTTCTATCGGTAAATATTGAAAAAAAGGTCGATATTTACCATGAGAAACAGCCAAATCCTTGCGGAAATAAACTCAAAAAGATGAAATTGGGTCTTTTTGAATTTATTAAATTTCTAAGTATCTGGACCCCAGGCCTCACGTTCTCTCTACAGGTTAGGTGGAAATGCTTTTGTAATTTATTGATCACTTTATTCTTGTTCTGATCATCCACAGTATAAAGTTGCCCTTAATCCCAGTATTAATATGTTAAATAATAATTGGCATTTTAAATATATGCATAGATGCACATAGTGATTTAGTTTAATTTTATTATTTTGCTACCATCAAGCTTACTCTGCTGTTCTACGGATCTTGACAATTGAAAAGCCTGGCCACATCTTCACTGAGCTGTAGCAAATTGATTTATTTGCCACAGCCCGAGGGAAGATTATTCAGGCTACAACTGTATCAGAATGAAAAATAGTAATAAGAAAGTGTAGATATAGAATGTTTCATTGTTCTCTCCTGTGCCTTATAGAAAGATATATTCTATCATTGGAACTACACACTTTCACATTTTATTTTATTATGGGATTGGAAATGTTATAGAAAAATCATTGCCCTACTTTGAAGTTTTATCCTAATCCTAATATACATTTTCAAAAAAACATTTTGTAACCTTTGTTAACATAATTAGTATTTTACATAAATTAAATTAGTTATTTGAATCTAAACATATTGCCAATTATATACAGTAATATTATTTTGGCAATTGCTGTTTAAAATGTTATCTAACTGCTTTAGTCAAATTGTTCCTATACAGAATACAAATGTACAGTCATTTCACTATCCCTTGTGAGTTTGTGCCTATACATGTGTTGTTTAATAACTCAGAGTGGCTCAGATGGCAAAACCTGGGGCACTTACTGTAAAGTAAATATCTAATGTCTGTGTTAGCTCTGTGTAGGTCTACTATTCCATACCAAATTCTAGATTAGTAACTCTCTAGAGCAGAAACTCCCTCGGGGAAATGACTCAATGCTTATACAGAAGACAAGATGCCAGAATAGTCCTGCTACTTTCAAATTCTTTATTTCCATATACATTTTACAGTTTCATAGTATTTAAAGGACCAGTGACACCAGACATTAAAATCTGATCACTATGTTTTCTGTCTTTTGAGTGTACAGTCACCTTTCACCAAACCAGAACCATACCATCAAGCTCCCTACTTTGATCTGGAAAAGTCAATCAGCAAATTTGGAGCTGTACACTTGTTGAATTTCTGACTTTGATGAACTCTGTACATAGGCAAAAGTCATGTGCATGCACACGCAAAGTGATGCAAAGGGGTGTGTAAGTCTGTGACTGTTGTACGCTATGGAATCAAATGCAAATTTACCAACATTGCAAAGTCTGACAAATACATGAAGTTGAAGAAGTGGTGAATGAACATGAATTCACACATCTAGTTGACTGTTTTCACATTGAGGAAGGACCCCCTTTATCTGTTACATAAACAGACATTCACACAGTGCCACTATTTTAAAGTTAGTGCATAATACATGAAGTACACTATCCAAACAAAGTAAAATAAAATATATTTTTCAATATTTGAGGAATTTTGGAAATGCAGATATTTCACATACAATATTATACTTTCTAGAATCTTTTAAAAACCTTTGGAATCATTGTATGTACATATTAAACATTTACCAAGTGGTAAACCAATAGTACATTTTCAATTTTGGCAATGCTGTTCCTTCAAACCAACTATCCCATTAAACCTACATTGGAAAAAATGCAATGGATTAAAAAAGTTAGTATAATTTAGTCAATAACCCAAACATCATTATTACAATGGAGAATAGTGAAGTATGTTATTATTAGCACAAACTGTGAGTGTGTGGGGGAGGTAGTTTGAAGTTATTCCACAATCTTTTTCCCATCCAAGCCCTCCAATGAATATTTCAAACAACCTCATGAATGGAAACAATTTTTGATTCAATCACTAATCCAGGTCTCTTACTGCAATGGTAGACACAAAAGGTAAAAATTATAATTGATTTTAAACCCTTATGTGACCACGTTATGAGATTTTCATGTTTTTTTAAATGATTAAATCTCAAAGGGAAACTAAACATAGATAATTTTGCTAACCGTAAGCTCTTAATTATAAATGAAAAAGTATTTATATTTATAATGCAGATATACATTTCGATTGTAATCTCCGTTAGAAAAAAGGATTTTACATTAGTTATTCTGTTGTATGGAATCACTCAAATGCTTTAGCAGTCTTTCATGATTAACATGCCACAAACAGTGAGTTTCTTATGTATACATATTTGTATCATAAATGGACTGAAAACACAACCTTTCTTGGCAAAACAAAAAAAAACCCAATTGAACACAACTTTCAGAGAGAATAGTTCTTTCTCAGAAAAACAGTGGGTAACTGCAATTCATACAGTTCAGATTTAGAAAACAAAGCATACTTTCACTTCTCTGGAGTTCTCTCCTTAGGGTCTCAATGTGCAGTACAGCCACAGTCCTTTAACAGGTTCTTTCTCCACAGGTCCCTGTTTCTCTCACAGAGACTCACAGCATCATCCACAGAAAACAGATTCCTACTTTTCCAACATCAACCACACCCAACTGGCTCTCCCAGCTGCCTTTTAACTAGGCTCTATCGTACAGCTGGGGTGATTTTTTAAAACCTGGACTGACCTTCAGTATGTTCACATTATTGGGGCAAAATATATCCCCTCAAACACAATATCCTCACACTGTCCACTTTGGAATTGACCTTTTTGAGTTTTGTAAATTTCTCCCTTAATAGTCCTTTAAGAAAAACATATATAGCAATTGTGACAGCTGAGTTCTAGTATCTTCTTCTTTACATTACAATTTTACAAATTTATGAGGAACCTAGTAATTGATTTGATTACATAAGATATGTTTACCCAGTCTTATATTTCAGAATTAGAAATACTTTTTTTGAAAAAGCAAGATTTGCAATTCCTTCAACTAGAGAATGTCAAATGCAAAGGATTGGTCCTATTTTAACCTACAAAACAGTTCAGTGATCAATATTCTTGGGTCTTTTTAATTCAGGATATGAAAAAAAGAAAGGAGTTTGAACTACACCCTTACTGAGTTCCATTCAATTAAGTTATAGCCATCTCTGATCCTTTTTTCTCTGCTCTCCTAGATGAGACTACAAATTGCTTGTCACGTACTGTTCACCAGTACAGATTGGGATGGAAATAAGGATAACTTGCTTCTTTGTCTGCTGTGCCTCTTTTGCTATGCTATTTGGAAGCAGGTTCCTGGGTTAAGATATGTATTCATGTCTGCATTCAGTCTGATTTATGACATGTGAATAGGCTAATTGTGCAACTGTAGTAATCAGCACAGTTGCAGGACATACAGCTTTTAGCCCTATTAAAGACCTGAGTTCTTGCTAATCATTGTGTTTGATTGTTCGGTGTCTGGCCAAACCAGAGAGAGCACTAACTTTATACTTACCTTTTATTCTGTTACTTGTTCCTGAGACCTGTCCTTTTCACTTCCCTAACCTGTCTTGTTCCAGTAAATCTCCCAGTGTCTAATTAACTTCAGTCTGACTTTTGACCTTGTTGACTATGACTTATGGCCTTTTTGCCGACTTACAAACACAAATTCACCTTTTCCTCCACCACCAACATACTGTATATGGCACCCTTGTCTACTGAGGTTTTTCAGTCATTCTTGCAGTTGATTATCGATACATTCACTATAATCTAAGGACCAGACATTCATCCTCAAGTCAATGCTTGGGAATTGGGACATATGGTTGGGTTACTTCTTTACATAATTTAAAGGTCACGGAATTTGGCATCACAGCCTACACAAACTTCTCTCATTCTATACAGGATTATGGGCCTCAAATACAATCAATAAGGATAAGAGGATTTAAAAATGAATGAAAGGTATTTTGAATTCAAAACATCCATTACAAACACCATGCATGAAAATTGGAACAGCGGGAATTATAGAGTGAAAACGGTATATTAGTGGTTTACAAATTCAGATATATGAAGTGAAATTAGACCAAATTAAATGGTGGTGAATGAGGCTAGACTGAAATAGTAAGAAATTGAATTGGTAAATCTGAAACAGGCAGTTTCATTAAATACAAATGAATGAAGGAATAAGATAAAAATGAACCACATCACATATTCAGTCATTTATTTACCACAATGAGCATCAGATTACATAGCACAAACCTATATCTCAGCACTTTACATAGAATAGCTATTTACTTTAGCCCCTGTCTCTCTGGAGCTTTCAATCTAATTTCTTTACACAATCACACACACAGTCTGGAGCCAATTTGGCAATAGTTAAAATAGTGTGTTTCTGGGTTGTGGGAGAAAATTGAAGTGCTCAAAGGAAAGTTATGAACAAACTCTATGTAGGTGATGTCCGGGATGAAATCTAAGCCCAGAACCACAGTGCAGCTTGGTAACAATATTTAAATATATCCACAGAGTATATTCTGACATCAGCTAATGGTTAACTCTAGGTATGACTGAGAACTTATGAATAAAATTCAACACTATAATGTATAATATTTGTATGTATACATTTTATGCATATATTAGCCCGTTCTGTCATTTAGATTAATAAAACCTGAAGGAGTTCTGCAATTACATCAATGCTAGAAATTGCACATTGGATACAAGGTATTTACAAATCAGACTATTATGTAGATAAAGCCACCTAAGTATATCCGTCTAAATGTAGATGTCACTTGCTGTATTACAAAACCAAAACATCTGTTTTTTCAAGGTAGAATGAGTGGCCAGATATATTGCTCTTTTGGCAGATGGCAATTTGCAGATGTCAGTATTGGCTAGAAAACAGTAACTGCAGCTGTCGCCCAGTGAGTGTTCAGTTTCTAAGGATCCCTTTGTGACGCCATTCTGAAGCTTAATCACGGAGCATTTTTTACCTACACATTTAAAGTAAATTTGATTATACGTTGCAATTGTAATACATTTTTGTAGTGTATCTTTCAACTAAATATTTTCCACTGTATGTTTTATGATAAATTAAGTGAAAAAAAAAAAAAAAAAAAAAATACAACACGAGTAGTAAGAATTTAAGATGCTATTTCTCCTTTTCATATTATTAAATGTCATTATGGAAAATATTATTGTAAGGAATGAAAACATCCAAATATGAGATATCTACAAAAAGTTGTCTATAATTCGTGGAGTCCATGTTTCAGTCAATTACAGTAGTCATTAAATAGAAAGTTAGATCATTAAATTGTTATTTCAGCTTTCTGGTTTGTATGCCATGATGTGAACCCTGCTTCAGTACTGGGAGCTGTAATATGTTATGCTCTACTGTATTACTAGTCTCTGTTCCCTGACATGATCATATATAAAACAATGAACTTGTTAGACCTTTTAATGGGCAAACTCTAGTTTCATTAGTCTTTTCAAGCCCCAGGCTATGGTATTCTAAATGGACTGCTAATATAATTATTATATAGCTGTGTTGTCATGTAAAGCATGTAATAGATGTTGAAAGGGTTATGCAATACTCCCTTTATGATTGTAAGCCCATTCACTCAAGCTTGCATCTGTTAATTTCAGTCATAAGATTTACTTACTCATTACAAACTGTTTCCATTCATACCATTTCATAAAACTCAATATTGCACCTGAAACTTCATGCATTGCAATATTGGGATTGTAGTTTACCCATTCTACCATTAATTATTAGGCACATGAAATATTAATTTGGATTATGGAGAGGTAGTAGGAAGGCAGGAGATAAAGGAGAGCTAAAGGTGAAATAAAATTCGCCACCTAAAACAATACCTTATACTAAACTGAAACATCTCAATGACAGCTTGAACTGTGCTGTCATATCCCTGCACAGAGTCAGACTTCATAGTGCTTGCAATGGTATAGGAACCAGCACAAAGCTCCACCCATTTAATTAAATTGGCAGTGAAAAAGAGCATTACATGTCATCATGCTCATAGCTCCCCCAATAAGAACACCCCTTTACCAGGAAAAAAAAAAGAAGTACATGAGCGGGATGATGTGTATGCTGTTTTGCATAAGTGGGTGGTGCTTCATGCTGGTTCCTTTACCATCACAAGCGCTATGAATTCTGCCTCCATGCAGGGATATAAAAGCACAGTTCAAGCTATCATTGAGATGTTTCAGCTTAGTATAAGGCAGGGGTCGGCAACCTAGGGCTCTTGAGCTAGATGTGGCTCTTTTGATGGCCGCATCTGGCTCTTTAACTGTAACAAGCGGTGCTCACATGCAAGCACCGCTCATTACATTCTGCCTGCTAATCGCCGGCAAGTGCTGTAGAGAGACAAAGCTCTCTCAGCGCTTCCAGGTTTCTAGCCAATCTGGAGCTGCTGACATCACCGGCTCATGGGTTGCTAGCAAATCTGGAGCCACTGATGTTACTGCGCTTCAGGGTTACTAGCCAATCTGGAACTGCTGACGTCACCTATGTGACGTCAGTGGCTCCGGATTCAAAAGGGCTGAGAGAGCTGCACGTATATGGCTCTCTTAACCCAAAAGGTTGCCGACCCCTGGTATAAGGTATTGTTTTATATGACTAGTTTTTATTTCTACCTTTAGTTCTTCTTTAAGGAAACACATAACTAAGTATATTAGATACAGTCTTGCAGTGGATAAAAGAGGAAGTATTTGTTTTGTATTTGAACTTTTGTATGGGCAAGTTTCTATTATGTTTGTATTTGTTTCCCTTATGTTCAGAAAGTATTCCCAGTGCAAATCCCCAAAAGGCATTTAGTGATGGTTGTGGCAGTTGGGTGAAGTGAAAGTAATCAAGGATAAAATATTGAAATATTTTAAAGTGAGCTTGAACAATGTTTAGACAAAAATGTGGGGTGATGGAGCCTTTAAGTTATAATCATCGCTAAGGGTACATTTTTTGTTCAGTTTATGGAGAAATGTAATATAGATAAAGAGATTGATAGGTAAACTTGTAAATAAATTAATATCAAAGACATTTATCATGCAAATAGGTCATTATCCTTATTTTATATGTAAAATTATTTCATTCTCACTTTAATTTGATTCTTAAATGCTTACTGATATTTCTTCAGATTTGAGCTGCATTGCTTACAAAACCTTCCTGGGGCATTTTGAAAAAGGAAACTGTTCTACTTATCAGAAATATATAGTGTTTGTTTTGTAAGAACAAAAAAAAAAAAAACATTCTGTTTGGTTCAGACAGAGTATCTCACTACAATGTTGATAGTTAGGAGGGAAAAACAATCCCATGAGTCAAAGAGGGTTACTGACTAAAGGGAAAAGTCGACTGTTGAATTCTTAAACAGTGGTTTCCCATAGCAAATCCGCAACAATATTAAAGTATTAAAGACCATGACAATATTCCCATAGTGATGTCGTGACTGCAACAGTAGCCGACTATTGGGTAGTGTGCAACTGTCGTTCGCTGGTGACTTCACATCTTTACGTGACAATTCGGACTTTAGTCAACAACCCCCAAAAGTCAATTATCCTCATCTTAGAGAAAATAATTTCCTCTTTGTTTATAATATGGCAAGCTGGAAAAAAGCCAATCTTCAGTAATTTAGTACCTATTTAATTATATATATATATATATATATATATATATAATTTTTTGAGATAAAGCTTCTGGTGCCAACAATTAAATTACTTAATTACAAAAGAATGACCCAGAGTGAGAAACACATGCATACAATTCCTCTGTAAATCACCCATCATCCCTTGATAATGTTTCTGGCATGTGAAAGCTCCTAGAGTGAAATGCACACTGTAGACAGGTAGCCCATAGAATAATAAAATGTTACCAAATGGAAGTCTTCTAACATTTGTCTCTTTGTGGAATAGTGTGTAAAGAAGCAGCAACTGGAATTGAGTATTATGTTTTCCTTCAATTTTTATGGATTCTTTTCAGCTTGTGTTCTCCAAATGTTTGGAACACCAAACCAGTTGTATTCTGTATTGGTTTTATGAATGCAATGCAGGGCTTCTGAATAAAGATGGTGAGCAAAACTCAATCTGCTTGAGAGAGTGATCTCTTTATAACACTGGAATATATGAAGACAATGAAATCATACAATTATGTTGGAGACGTGGTATTGTTTTCAAGCATTTTGGATAAACCATTTAAAGTGATTAATAAGTAAAATGATGTCATTAATAGTATGAGCTGAGGTAATGATGGGAAAGGTAGCCTAAATATAGATCTGTTGTATCTCTCCTGTTACTCCTGCTTACTGTGTGCAAATACATTTCTTCCCTGCATATTACTATTAATTGGAGCTGTTGTATTACTTGATCCAGTTCAGGCGATAAAAAATGTTATGGAAGAAATATTGGTATCAGTGTAAATAAATGCACCAGATATTTGTTGTTTGGTTTTCAAATGACCTTAGTGAGAACGTGCAGGCTGGCAGTCCCCACTCTTGCTGGATGTATACCTGACAGCAGGAAAAGTTTAGGAGGCTACACTTTAAAACATTTTTTAGTCTAGCCAAAAGCAAATAAAGACATGGAAATCAATCTATGCTAAGAATAGAGATTATTTTACCAGAAACTGACTCTAAATGGCATGAGAGTCAAGTTACTCTGTTTATATTGCAGTAAACAATGACAAAAAATTATAAAAATGTGAAGAGCCTAAAAATGATAAGGTACAAGTTTCTTGCCAAGAAGAATTCAGTCAGTGCTACAACTGCTACAAGTGTAATGGTAGAATCTGTTAAAGGGGAAGACGAAGCGATGTCAGTAAGGAAGAGCTTGCAAACATATGCACAAACATACGAATGGGACATTTCTGAAAGGATAAAGGGGGGAATTCACCATAGTGCGAAGTGAGGTCCGTATCCTTCTCCTCACTTCGCAAAGACTGTTATGCGCTCGCTGATGTCCTGCACACAGACATCAGTGAATGCTTTAAAAGGATTCCAGTTTCAGTGAGACCATTCGAGTTTCGTCGCTGAGACTAGAATCCCTTTAAAGCGTTCGCTGATGTCCGCGTGCAGGACATCAGCGAGCGCATAACAGTCTGTGAGAAGTGAGGAGAAGGATCCGGACCTCACTTTTCACATTGCTGAATTACCCCCAAAGTAGGGAAAAGCTAACCTACACTAGATAAAATTAGAATACTTGAATAAACAACTGATGGCCCCTTTATTTTTGTAAGGTCACTCAGGACCTTATTGAAGTGGCTCTTGAGGAAAATGGTAGCAACTTGAGATCTGCCCTTGCCAGAGCAGTGAAACTAAAGCTTTTTGCCCAGGAGCTTAGCAGGTAACATGCTTGGTCAGCAGAATGCATGCTGAAAATAATAACGAGAGAGCTCATTTCTGATGGGAATACCTGACAGTCATACTATATGTACAGAGAATATTCTATATTATGATACCTGCTGTGTTAACATGGGATGTTTTGGTTAAAAATGTCCAGTTGAAAACTGAAAAAGATAATGAAATTAGGCAAAATAATGCAAAACAAATGGGCCACAAGATATACTCTGGTGAAATGGGCAAAACCATTAAAAAAATGCAATGTTATCATCAGCAAAACTTGATAAATACCCAGTTAATATACAGAGTATGTAGTGGTTCAACATGGATTTGAAGAGAACCATATCTGCTTAGTAATAGGGCAAGTTAAGTCCAAAATGTGTCTTTGTGTGTTTAATTAAAGGTAGTTTTTTATTACAAAAGAATTCTGTTTATTTTAATCTGCAATTGCATTGCATATAATCAGAGTAGCTTTATAAATGCACCCTTCTAGATATAAAGGTAATTGTTGGGTTAGTGCTATATTTCTTTGAAAGCAGCAGGATACATATTTTTATGTCATTTCTAATTTTAAGATGCCAATTTGCTTTCCAAGATGAGAATAGGGAAAGCATAATTTTGGTTTAACCAGAGAAGTAATGGGAAGAGTAGACTAATATTACAGTTTAATATACTTAACATTACTTTACATTGCTTTCCACCTTTATAGATACCTCAAATCAGCTATGCATCTACAGCTCCCGAACTAAGTGACAACAGCCGATATGATTTTTTCTCACGCGTGGTACCACCTGATTCCTATCAAGCCCAGGCCATGGTGGATATTGTGACTGCCCTAGGATGGAACTATGTATCCACGTTAGCTTCAGAAGGAAATTATGGAGAAAGTGGTGTAGAAGCATTTTCACAGCTATCCAGGGAAATAGGTAAGATTGCATTAAACAGCTTTTTATGCTTAATGCTGACAGGTTGCTAATGTCTTAGGTTTTGTAAAACAGAGCCGGGTCCCTGTGGAACAATAAACGTTACTGAAGATATATTTCTGACACTGCTCTTTGTAGTTTAAGTGTAAAAGAAGTGATTTTTCTTTCAAGTATACAGTAATATACTGATAGTGGTTTTTCATGACAAGTCTACCTGGCAATTATTTACTATATCCAAAAAGACATATATTTAAGCCATCTAAGCTTGTGACAACCATATGCTAGCGTTTTGTATTGGGTGTTTAGTTAGACATTGCATTAGTAGATAATTATACATTATTTCTATCTACAGATGGAGCCACCCCAGTTGTGATGAAAAGGGCAGTTAGCAGTGTATCTGATGAATAAACATTAATGTACTTGTGACTCATCTTACAACATATTACTGCTCAGCTTTATTTTCTACTAAATGTACCTTCCATTCACATAAATAAGTCGCTTATTTATTTTCCTTTTTGGAAACAGTCTATTATATTTTTAAGTACAACAATCTGTTGTTTTAATTGCCCATTGCCTTTAGTGTAAAATTAAAAAAGTAAATGTATGAAAATACATTTTCAAAAAAGTCTATCAATATAGCGGCATGATGACGTGATGATCAAGGCAGATTGCTAATTAGAAGGACTTTCCATGACTGTAATGCACTTGCACAGCACAAAGATCAAGGTCCATGAATATTAAGGTTTGCTGCAAAAAAAATAAAGCCCAAAACATGTGATTTTTTTTTATTTGCATGTATCAACCTATAACAGCCTTGCAGACTAGCAAAGTGGTGTCATTAAGAAGTTTTATCATTCATTTTCTAACTTGTTGTGACAATATTATACAGATGAAAAGCAGAAAAGCAGATTCACCTTTCAAGATAAATGGGGTTTATTCACTAAGGTGCGAATTTGACTGTCGAATTCACAAACAGCAGATTCCCATAGCAAATCCTCTACAATTTCCCCATTGTAAAGTCGCGACAATTTTTTAAAGTTAAGATTGCGACAATTTTCCCATAATAAAGTCGCGACTGCAACAATATTCTCATTATAAAGACGCGTTTGCGACAGTATCAGCCTATTTCGGCTGTCTTCTTTATCTGGTGAATTCACACCTATATGTAACAATTCGGACTTTAGTGAATAATTCCTTTTTAAGTCTCTTTGTGCAGAAAATATTGAATTAGTAATCAACTGAACAAACTGTAGTATGTAATGTACACCATTTGCGATATCGAAATCTGTTGATCTGTTCATTTCTATGGAAACATCCATAATATCGCTAAAAAAGTGATATAGCAGTATTAATACAGCCGACATTGCGATATTGACAGTATCGATATCACGATATCGGTAAAAAATCGGCCGACATTGCGATTTTCTATTTTAAGAAATTTTGCCCCTAGTGTAGAGATTTATTAACATCTTCATAGAAATATTGGAAAAATGCATTGACATTTTGCTGTATTGAAAAAGGCAGAGATAAAAGCAATTTCATCCTTCAGTATGTGGATTCCATGTTCCAGCTGGAGTCTGTATGTGGTCTGTTAAAAAGATGCAATCTCTCCCAAAAAAAAGGTCACAACAGTGCAGTAATTATTTCACCTTTAATGAACAAACAAAATTTCACATAATAAATTAAAATTACAAGCTCATCATAAATAATCCCTTCTTACGCGTTTTGCCTATTCAGGCTTGCTTGAGGAAATTGAAAACATATCAGATGCTGTGTAGCATTTGTTGATCATAGAATTTGAAGTGTTTGATACGAATATTCCTCAGTACAAAAGATCAAAAAATATGTAATAATACAAAATCATCTGCATTTAACATATATAATCCATCTAATTGCACAGGTGGTCCATAGAAAATTGTCTTTTATGAGCAGTTTTTACAACCGAATGAAATTCTAACACTACCCCCAATACAGTATGTATTTAGGTGAGGCATTTAGAAAACATTTAAGTCACAATAAAATGTTAATTTTGAACATACTTTAAAGATTTTTTAGCTAAAAGTCTTGCACTCTAATTCCCCCAGAACAATGAAAAACACCTTTCCCATTATTCTGTCCTCTGGAACTTTTCCTTCTTCGTTTAAACAGGCCTGTATTAAACCCATCCTTAAAAAAGCTACATTGTTCCCTGCATGCCTTGCTAACTACCTTCCTATCTCTCTCTTTCCTTTGGCTTCTAAACATCTAGAATGTCTTGTCTGCACCCACCTTACTAACTATCTGCATGCCCACCATTTTCTGGAAGCTCTGCAGTCTGGTTTTAGGCCAGGGCACTCTATGGAGACTGCTCTGTGTAAATTTGCAAATGATCTCCAGGTTGCCAAAGTCAAGGGACAATTTTCTGTTCTAATTCTCCTAGACCTTTCCTCTGCATTTGACACTTTCAGTAACTCACTTCTTATTCATATTCTCCATGTGCCTGGTGTCCATGATCAAGCTGCATCTTGGCTGGCTTTCTATCTTTCTAATCATTCCTTTTTTGTCTTCCATGCTAACGATGCTTCTCCTCCTGTCCCACTTTGGGTGGGGGTTCCCCAAGGCTTGGTCCTTGGCCCCCTCCTGTTCTTGCTGTACATTCTTTCTTTGAGTGAGATCTTCAATTCATTTGGTCTTCAGTATCACTTGTATGCAGATGATTTGTGGCACTTTATAAATAAAATTATACATACATACATACATGTATTTTTTCTATTGTTGCTAATTCTGTCAATGATTTACAGAGTAATGCTAACTAGAAATGACATCTAATAATATTTTGCAGAGATGAATCTCAATAAATACCCAAACCTAAGTTACCTTTTTGAATTAAATAAATCTAAAATTAAACCATAATGTGTAGAGATTATTGTGTCACTGTATGAAAATAGTCTCATAGCTGATGAAAAACAAACATTTTTAAGAGGAACTCCAGAAGAGCGAAAAAGAATATTAATATTAAGTAATGTGTTTTGAAGAGAGGCTGAATAATTAAAATGTGAATTTATGAATAAACTCATCTTTATGAATCAAGCATAGGTCTCTGGAATGTGTAATAGAGGAAATGTATACAGTCTTAGGCAATATTCTTTTGAGAAACCTGTCAGGTCACATAAAGTAATGGGAACATGTAGAAATACATACATAACCTAGTCTGGTAAATTAAATATTATATTACAATCAGTGTTAATTGCAATGACACACAGCCCACTAACCAAAGTTGTAATGTACACCTGAACTTTCATAATAAATTATCAGTTTTTAGGACATTATAAAAAAGTAAATTGCCCAAGAGCTAGTGTAATCAAAGTTAGCTAGGGATCTGCAAATGTTAAAAGAGAAGATTTTTGGTACCAGGCCTGGGCCTCCAATTATTGGGTCCCTCAGGGGGATGGTCTGTTGTTCTCGTGGACTAGTCCAACCCTGATTACAATGGGAATAAACATGCCATTTACAGACAAGTAAATGCAGTACTGCAGAAACACTTGTAGAGACTTAATTCATTTTATTGGTTGAACCTGATGAAGGAAGGAGAATAAACCTTCCAAAAGCTTGTTTATTTAAAAACACTGTTAGTACAATAAAAAGTATCACCAAATACTGCAATACTTATATATATACTGTATATATATATATATATATATATATAAAAGTTAGGATAGAGTGGTCATGTTAGTCCACAGGTGCAAAAATAAGTATTGCAGTACATATATATATATATATATATATATATTTATATGAGAGAAGCAGTCACTGTAATTTGAGGGGAAAGCTTTTTTTGCATTGTGTGACTAATCTTTATTACAGTTATATAGGCTTATAATTAAAACCTCTAGACCTGGAAAACTGAAGGCTATATTTTAAGTTGCCAATTTGCATAATCAGCTTGAGTGACTGGAAACATTACTGAACAATTCAAAGCAATTCTTTTTTTCATTTTGCCCATAAGTATTAGGGTATTTTGTAAAATGTTCTCCTCAATCTATGAAAATTAAATGAAAATAAATACCGTATTTTTCGCTCTATAAGACGCACCTGCTGATAAGACGCACCTAGATT
>WMED01001662.1:0-26658 GCA_019650415.1 Pipa parva
TTAAGTAAGTTGAGTTAATATAGTTAACTGAGTTAACTATATTAGTTTGGCCCTCTAAAATCATCCCAATATCTCATGCGGCCCCTTGGGAAAATTAATTGCCCACCCCTGCCCTAAGTGATGCCCCAATACATTCGTTTTTCAGTGTGAGAAAGGGCTTTGCCTGAAACATGTCACTGTTACAACATTATATTAAACAATGACAAGTAGAGCATAGGTGATACCTTTTATTGGCTAATTGAACAGATGGTAAATGCAAGCTTTCCAGACTTACGGTAGGTCTCTTCTTCAGATATGAAATGGAACAAAAGACCTAAGCAGTCTGGAAAGCTTGCATTTAGCATCTATTCAGTTAGCCAATAAAAGGTATCACCTATACTCTACTTGTCTCTACTTATATCTATGGCTAACATGGTGCTACACTCTACTAACATTACATTAAATTCACAGTGGTTTAATCTACCTGAAATGTGCTGTTTCCTTTCTTTATTAAATTTGCAATGCCCAATAAATTGAAAGGGTTGAGCCCCCAGAATAATAGTCAATACAGTGCAGCAGAGCCTACACATTTATAACCAGTACACAGTGCAGTAGTATCCCACAGATGACAATAAAATTCAGTGGTCCCATACTACAACAGAGGTGTCAAGCTGCTATTGTGGGGCAGGGGGGATAAGACAGCTCATAATATTAAGGAGAATTGAGCCAGAAGAGAGATTCTGGGAAAAACTGCAACATGAAAAGAAAACACTTCAAAATATGTGTGCCTATTCAAATACACAAAGATGGCTATGCTTAGATTCTTGATCTACATGGTAGCCACTTAGATTCTTTCTGGCGGTTCCATGTACCCACAGTTTCCATACATAAGAACTACTGCCCTAGTTATGCAGCTCTGAGTTATCAAAAACTCACAAGTAAGAAAATCCAGGGAGTGGCCAAGTGAGCTTACTGTGTAAAAATACTAAATTACTCACAAGTTATTTATCTTTGTATATAGTATATAATAGATAAATAATAGCTCACCTATGTATGGTTTATTTTTCAGTTTCCTCACTTCTGAGGTTGCAAAGTCTTCCTGTAATTCCTAGGATATAGGCCCACAGTACGTTGGAGTAAAAGTAGCATCAAAACTCTAAAAAAAGGAAAAGACACATGAATAAATGAAGGTTGCAAGGTATATTGAAAATGGTTCAGTTAAAGGAGAACTAAACACTCATTTTCCTTGAGGTGATTCTAAATGGGAAGGCTGGCAAAATACATACCAATGTACTTCATCATTCTAACACTGCCTCCTGCTTTATTCAACACTACTAGTCTTGCCACTATATGAATTTGGACAGTAGAGCAAGTACAGAAACAGTACTGCATCAGAATTCTGCTTCTGCACTTGCTTTGCTCGCCATAATAAAAGAGGAAGCAGAATGCGAAGAGAATCACAGCCTGCATGGAGAAGACAATAAGAGCAGTGTTGAGACAAGCAAGAGGCAGTGCATCAGCAAAGAACACATCAGTAAGTATTTAATGGCCCCCCTTCAAAACACCCCTAGGAAAGCAAGCATTTAGTCTCCTTTAAGAAGGCCATCTCATAAATGGCCAACTCAGAAAGTAGTCACTTTACAAATATACAGCTAAAAACAACAATATAAACATATATATAGTGGTGTGAAAAAGTGTTTGCCCCCTTCCTCATTTCTTGTTTTTTTGCATGTTTGTCACACTTAAGTGTTTCAGAACATCAAACCAATTTAAACAATAGTCAAGGACAACACAAGTAAACACAAAATGCAATTTGTAAAATGAAGGTGTTTATTATTAAAGGAGAAAAAAAATCCAAACCATCATAACCATTCCATTAGGCCACATAGGCAGATGCTAGGGGCGCCAGCTGTCTAGGGGGGGCGCTCACGTGCATTTTTTAATTTTTAACTAGCGACAGCGCTGTTGGAGGTGAGTGGGGGCGCAGGCCGCTACTTGGATAACACTATACAGTCAGCACTGTACTATCTCTGAGGTTAGAGACCCAAAACTATCCCATGTGCTTCTGTCAGCCTGGGTAACAGTGGGGTCTTCTACAGCCAAACATCACAAATAATCAGCTGGTAAAAGCATTGCTCTAGCATCCAAGGAAATTAAATACATACTGATTATCTCAAAGCAGATCTGCAGCTACAACATATATAGCAAATGTAATAACTAATCACTTGAGTTAACATGTCTTTACAGTTATCAAAATCTTACATCATATTCAACTGAAATAATTTAGAATAGATAAACATTAACATTGGGGCCATTTTATGTCAACAACCTTTTTGCAGCTTGTAAGCTAATACTGTTAACTGTAGTTACTTTTCATATGCCCCTATAGTATAGCTTACATTGGTAACAAGCCCTATAGGCACCCTTACATAGATTGTACCAAACCATATTTTAAAGGACCAGCAACACCAAAAAAACAAAAATTACCATTTGGATTAGCATGACAAGTTTTTAAGTATGGCACTTAAAGTGTACTTGTCACCTCAAAACTAATACTAATTTATTTTGTACTAGTACTTTTGTATGAATGTGTGCAATTATATCAGCACTATAGTGCCCCTTTAAATTAATGTTATCTCTTAAATTGAATTTATTAATTTTATTGATTTTTTGCCTGTTTTTATCTTTACTAACAGCAGCCATGTTGTTAAACAGACTTTACCAAGTCACATTGTTTTATACTGTGATTTAAATAACATATACTCAGGAAGTGCGCACGAAAGTCCAACTTTTAAACCTAGATAGATAAATATCCTACTTTACAGGCACAACGTAGAAATTGCAGAAATAAGCAAATGTTGCCGATGGTAGCTATACAAACTTGTAGGCTCTGTGTATGACACAGTTTATAATTTTGCTTATTTTTAAATCTGCTGACAAATAATAAACTGTGAGTTTGAAAGTTTACTTTGAGAGCGTGTTGGTTTACAATAAAATGACTGTCTGAAACAACTCATATAAGTATTATTTGTTATACAGATAACTCTGGTCACTCTTTTGGGGAATTTAGTACTTTTGCTAAACGCTGAGCATAATAGCTGATCAGACATTCCCCATCTAAATAACAAATATATACACATACAATTTTGTGATTACATTTTCCCATCCACATCTAATTATTTAATTTCTATCACTCCCATGCTTATCAAATCCATCAAAGATGACACATATGGGGGATATTTCTAAACGTTGAAAGGTTTTTTGACATTTAATGGTGGAAAAACAGTGTTTATTATTATTATTACATTATTATGCCAGTGTCACCTATTTAAAAAAGCTGTAAATGCTATGTCAAAATTTGACACATTTTGATACTTTTTTTTTTAACATCAAAAAGTTGTTATTGATCCTATATAAATCAGTGAAAACCTATATAAATATTTCCCTTGTACGGTAACTAAACAAAGAAAATGTATTCACATTCGCTTGTAGCACAATTGAAAAAAAAATCTTTATTTAAAATGCTAAAAAATAAAAAAAATGGAAGATTTGCAGTATAGTTCTTACTATGGAATAATACATATGAAAAATATAGAGACAATATAGAGACACACAAATCCATATTTTATACCATAGAAGACGCAAATTATTTATATACAATACTGCAAGCGTTCTGGAAATTCTGGTTGCCTAGATGTATTAAAAATATTTTGGAAAATGTTATATTTTTCAAATTTATGCATATTAAAGTCAAAAAATAAATTCAATTATTATAAAATATACCTGGCCCTAGCTGGGAAGTTGTCATGTTCATGCTTACTGGAATAGCTTAACTTGAAGAAAGGAGGCAGTTTAATGACAATCAAGTCAGCTGTGAAGCTGCGCTCTGGCTCCTCCTCCTAACCAACATCAGTGGTCCAGAGTGGCGTCAACATCAACACACCTACTTCAGACATGCGCAGTGATGATTTCACCACTCAGAGTTCACCCAGTGCTGAGCGGTGAAATCATCATTGGGCATGTCTGGAATAGGCGTGATGATGTTGATGCCAGTCAAGAGTGTGAGCCAGACCATAGTTTCATACCTGACACAATTGCTATGAAACTGCCTCCTTTCTTCCAAATGCTATAAATGTTATATCATAGAAAATGATGGGCTATTTTAAACTAATAAGTTTCTCTGACTCAGAGCGTCTGACTCCCTCTAACCATTAGTATTGTAATAGAAATCTGATATGCAGTTCAGATCCATATCAGTTATAAATTCAGCGTAGAAACACAGAAAATTCAAAACAAGCAAAGAAACACAGACAAAAAAAGCTCCGCAGATTTACACTTTAGTAGCATGTATGAGGTAGACCAATAGATTGTTCAGCAAAAATTCCTGATGTGAAAACAGATGTTTAACTCATGGGACAGAGGACTACCTTATGGGCCAGAAAAGAAGATAACAAGAATTTAAATATAAAGCAACCATTTAATTTTTATATTACTGATTGGGGTTCACATGTTAAGAAGAACCTTTTTCACAATACTGGAATACTGGGAAAATCACATCTAACTGAATGCATATAAAGCAACATCCACTTCCTGTGTGGCTCTATGAGGATTAATGGGGATGCGGATGTCGGACCAGCTAGCAGGATTGCATCAAAGTTTCACCATGCTACATGCAGATTTGTAATAAAGGCAAATGTATTTGGAAGTGCTGTTCCTCTTAGCTGTATGGATTATTTTGTTGATTAAGAAGCAGGTTAATCCAGTGGAACGTGGTACCCATATCAAAATTAAAGGTGAACAGTAGATCCACAATGCTACACTTATATATGTGTGAGTATGATTTAACAGAATAATGTAATACAAAGTCTGTTTAATTAGCATATTTACCATGGTGTACTGTGGTGCATTCAGCAGTTTTAGATCAAAGTGGCAAATTAGAGGGTTGAAGCCAGGGATCCTATTGTCTGACTGATTATGCTGCACTAAGCAAAACACAGCATCTGACACTGTTCTCTTCTTCGCTATTGGAATACACTGCTTAATGAATAATGAGTAGGGAATTCATGACTATCGGAGCATCGCAAAACTGAAGTCACGCAAATACACTTCAACAGTAGAATTCTCACTTTCATGAATAAGGTGCGAATCCAACTGTCAAATTCTCAAATAGCGGATTCCCATAGCAAATCTGCAACTATGACAATTTCCCCATTGTAAAGTCACGACCGCTACAATTTTTAAAGTTGAGACTGCTACAATTTTCCATAGTAAAGTCGTGACTGCAACAATATTCTCATTATAAAGACCCGACAGCAACGGTAGCAGTCTATTGCGACTGTCTTTAGATGGCAAATTCACACCTATACGCAACAATTCGGACTTTAGTGAATAACCCCCTAAGCCTCTAAGTGACTTGCTTCTGCCAAGTTAGGCAGCATACTGGCTGAATTTTATATTTACCGTGCAGTGATCAGCTCAGACCTTGCTATAATGAGGGTCAACCATCAGGTAAGGTGATGTATGTACTTGAATGTTAAACACATAATCAGGTTTTTCCTAGATTTTATTGTATTAAAATGTGATTTCTGAGCTTTAGTGAGGTTTGAAGAGAACCAATGTTTTTTACGTGCAAGATCATGTTTTGCGTGTACCAATAAAAAAGCAAGAAAGCAGTTTAATATGCAATGAAGGAAGGGACAGAAATGTAGAAGAGATTAGTACATTTTCCTTTATTATTCAATATGCCTGTCTAAAATTTAAAAAAATTTTTTTAAAAAAGCATTTCTCCTATTTTCTTCATATAGAATTATGGGTTCAGTCAGTTAATCATTACCTTGGTAATGGGTGTACTCCATTTGCATTTTACAGATTGGAAAAGAAAATACTTGTAACTTTTCTGTTTCCAAGTATATGTACTAAGTCTGGGGGGAGAACTTGTACCACATTAAATAAAAATCATTGTTAGTGTCACTGACCCTTTAACCTTGTGCAACCAGAAACATGTGATTGTATTATGTTGTAAGTGTATGTATGTATAATATTATTTATAAAGCGCCACAAATTTACGCAGCGCTGTACAATTCAGCGATATAAGTACAATACAAACAAGGGAAAAGTGCATTAAACAATACAAGTAAAATATTACAAGGATACATCAAATTAAGTGCTAGGGAGTGATTGACACAAGAGGTTGGAGGTCCCTGCCCCAAGGAGCTTACAATCTAAGTGATGCCATTAATCCCCATGTACAATAAACAGATCCATGTGGATAACACATGCTTACATGTTATAACACTGCTATGAGTAACACTCCTCTCTCACAGCCATACTCCTGTATTTCACTCTCAAAATAAACATATACTATTGTAATCGCGCCCCTGTTACACTTAACCCATGCGTGCCCATACCCTGTGTAATACAGATTAGGGGAACATGTCACACATGATGTAAATTCAGTCTGTAACGTGTCTCTATTATACAACCTCTGACCGCTTGTGACTGGACTTGTCACGCTGATTGATTTATTCAATGACAAGAGCAAAGTTTATTACCGAATTCAGCCGTATAGAAGCCAAAGCAGCCCGGCCCCTTTAAGCAGTTGTAAAGTAGCAGATTTCCCATGTACACTCAGGGCTCTTCCTAGTTTCACTCCGCCTGCAAAAGCACACAACAAGCCCACCCCTCCCGGCATGCTCTGCTCTCAATTACCGTATAACTCAGTGTAATGCTGCACTTGCACAACTAACCCAGAGAGTTCTAGGAGAGAAGGAGTGTTTCTTCATCTTTTCACTCCAAATATGGGAAAGGGGGGGGGGGGGTTATTTATCAAAGTCCGAACTGTCGTGTAAAGGTGTGAATTTGCCACTTCCCCATATTCGAGTATTCAGCGAACTCTGCGATGTGGCAAATTCACCAGCTAACGACGGTCACACACTACATGGCTACTGACGCGGTCGCAATTTCACTATGGGAATATCGAAGAGGTCATTATGGGTATTCTATGTTTCATCAGCAAGGAGCAGAGGATCAGAGCGTAGCCTCGCGAAGTGACGAGAATTAAGGGCGAAATTTATTAAATGCGGAATTTACCACACGTGCGGAATTTCGATCGATTTCCGATCGCGCGATCAGAAATCGATCGAAATTCCGCACGTGTATTAAAAATTCCGCATTTAATAAATTTCGCCCTTACTTTCAACAGTCGAATTCTCACTTTGATAAATAATCCCCATATACTGTATACAGTGGGGTGAAAAAGTGTTTGCCCCCTTCCTCATTTCCTGTTTTTTTGCATGTTTGTCACACTTAAGTGTTTCGGAACATCAAACCAATTTAAACAATAGTCAAGGACAACAGGAGAAAAAAGGAGAAAAAAAATCCAAACCATCATGGCCCTGTGTAAAAGAGTGATTGCCCCCTTGTTAAAACATACTATAACTGTGGTTTTTCACACCTGAGTTCAATTTCTCTAGCCACACCCAAATGAAATGAGCTAACACTGGTATTTATTTGGATGTCTCTACCTGTGTCATTATTTTTAAAGGTGCACTTTTTCTCTCTATAAAAATCGCACTGTAATGGAAGATGAACATAATTGGAAAACCATACAAAGTTTGTTGTTTTCAACTGATCAAAATTTATCATTTATGATTTTTTTCAATTGTGAAAAAAAAATTTTTATTGACCCTATAAAAATATAATAAAACAGATATTAATGACAAAACAAACTGAAAAGGTTGAAATGGTCTTTATAAATATTCCCTTATTGTGCATAAATACATGTGCTCCTTTATCCATGTTATTACTGAAAAAGTTTTGTAAATATTGCAAAGATTTTACAAAATGTCATTTATAAGGCATTACTGTAACAATTCCATTTCACAGTGTCATTATTTGTGTTCATTAGAATGTTTAGTTTACCTGCAGCTGACTGAACAAGCGTAATGCAAAGTCCAAAGACTTTTTGAGCTGTTACCTCCTGAGTTTGCTGCTATTTTCTGTACTTGTAGAAGCCAGGAGAAAGTGTTAGAAACATTTAAAAATTGTTATATTTGTTACAACCTGCTCTGTGCTATAAACCAAGCTGCATATATGTTATCATATCATAGCTGTTGCTCACTCTAACTTTATGGGGGGAATTCACCAAGATCCGAAGTGAGGCGCGTAGTGTTCGCCTCACTTCAGAAAGACTGAAATGCGCATGCTGATGTCCTGCACGCGGACATCAGCATGCGCATTAAAGGGATTCCCCTCCTGGCGAGGAGACTCGAGTGCTCTCGCCGGGAGGGGAATCCCTTTAATGCGCATGCTGATGTCCGCGTGCAGGACATCAGCATGCGCATTTCAGTTTTTCCGAAGTGAGGCAAACACTACGCGCCTAACTTCGGAGCTTGGTGAATTCCCTCCTATATGTAATTACCTATTAATTTATGATTGGCATTGCTAGATTAATGATCCAGTACTTAATATCACTGCACTTATTACTCTCTAGTCTGTGTATGTAAGTCTCCTTACTATTTAGATTACAAGCTCTACAGGACACAGAGCTGTACAATAGCAATAAGACACACTGAATGGCAATGAATATATAAGTAAATAAATACAATTAAAGAAAAGGCTCAAATAAATAAAGTGCCCTGTTCTAAAGAGTTTTCAATCTAATAAAGTGTATGGTTATTATTTAGTATAGGGAGATTTATAAATATACGTACTTCTTGATCACTAGCCATAAACAATCACCAAACCATATAATCCTTCCAGTTTATATTGGGTCAAAGGAAAATAGCTTCCAAACAGACATTCATCTGTGTTTGCATTATTGGATATAAAATATTTACTTTTCATTGCACAGAATTTTGAAGAAAAATTCTCCAGCTGTATTAAAAAGCAGCGCCTGAATAAATGTCGAAATGCATCAACAGCTACCATCCAGACAAGAGGATTAATGAGAAAGGATGTTGAAAACTGGGTAGAAGTAAGAGAGCATAACTAAAGGAGCAGATGCAGTTGCTTAAAATTGTATAGTTTTTATTTAACAGCCCTTCATAAATTTCTACTGAAGAAAACCCTGTGAGGATCGAAAAATTTGTTACCCTTGAACCATATGTTGATCCCTTAAGGGGCAATACCATCTACATCTGCTGTCATTCTGCAAAAAAAACAGAAATACAACAACAGTGACTTTTTCTTCTTTCAAAAGGGTTGTACTTAGCAGTGGTCACATGTCCAGCAGCAGTCACATTACTAAAGGTAGGGTGCTGCAAGCTTTTTTTTGGTGGTGATTTGGTTGCATACAATTAAAATTGTGACAAAATGCCATTAACCACAACAAAATCCAGGCCTATAGAAGTCAGTGGATGACCACATGCAGCTGTGTTGCATATTTTCAAGTTGTATTACTGTTACAAAAAGACCACAATGCACCATGACCATACGCTTTGTGGTTGACTAATGACTTGAACAGACGTGCATTTTAAATGCCAGTGTAAATCAACAAAATGCAGGTTGAAGCTTTACTCTAAAGTTGTTTTAAATGTTTTCTATGTCAATAAGTATAGGAAAGTAGTGTGACATGTAAACCAGTAATATTTGGAAAATGACATCTATAAAAGAAGAATAAAAAAAAGAGGAAGGAGTTTGCAGATATAGAATTAATTTGTCATCTTTCACACATACCAACACAATATACCTAGTAGTGCAGCTGTGTAACCAGGTCACCCAGGGTATTAGTCAGTAGCTGATTAGACACTGAACATTACCCTGCACCTTACGCTGGAAGCATCTGCTGCATAAGGGGGTATAAGGAAGGGGAAATATTTCCAGCTTGGGGGTGGGGGCAATACTGAACCCCATGCCTCATCCAGGTCTGGGATAGGGCCTTGTTCCCTATCCCCTTGGTAGTTGTGAGATGGTCAAGTAGTGGTGAAATGGTCATGTCTCTAACTAAGTGCCCTCATCCCCTAACTTCACTTTACATGAGGGTCCTATCCCAAAAACTTAGTTTCCCACTATCCTAAGACCCTAAAACCTGTGAAATAAATTTCATATTAAAAAAAATGTCAAAATGACCTGCTGTAGCATCTATTCTGACTGAACGTATCTATGAAGTAAGCTTGAATGGACAATGACAATCCTCTTTCACCCACATCATAGTTCTTGGAATGGCATCATATTCTGTACTGTTCCACTATAATCCATTGGGTTTTTATCTGACCATTGGTCTTTGTGAAAAAAATTCTTTAAAGTTTACCTGTCACCTTAAAACTAATACTAATTTAGGTTTTACTAATGAAATAAATGTTTTTTCTAAATATATATATGTATTTACCTTTATACAGCGTTTCTCTCTGTCATCTTCCCTGTCAGCTTGACTTTCCTTTCCCGAAGTGGGTGGGCGGGTCTGAATGATGATTGACATTATAGCTCCTCCAATCAGATCCTTTAAATCACGATCTAGCAGGGATCTGATTGGAGGAGCTATAGTGTCAATCATCATTTAGCCCCATCCACCCAACTTGGGAAAGAAAAGTCAGGCTAACAGGGAAGATGCCAGAGAGAAACGCTGTATAAAGGTACATTTTTTAAAAGACACATATATTTAAAAAAATGTTTATTTCATTAGTAGAACCTAAATTAGCATTAGAGTTTTGAGGTGACAGGTGCACTGTAACATTTTTGCTGGGGGAGGTCTAATACCTTAACCTGGGGTTGCCATGCTACTGACAATATCCGTGATCAGGATATCTGGATAGGAACACTAGATTGTAAGCTCCACAGGGCAGAGACTGAAGTAAATGATAAATCTCTGTAAAAGTGCTGCATAATATATCCGCATTATATATAAATGAATAAATACAGAACAATATGGTAACACCAGAAAAAAATGCTTTTTGGATTGATATGGCAGTTACTTATATTTAGTATTGATTTTTATTGGTTTGTGTTGTCTCTCTCGTCGTTCCTGATTGAAGTCAAATTGAGGGGGTTACTTTCTAAAGACCGAATTGTCTCGTAAAGGTGTGAATTCGCCAGCTAAAGACGGTTGCAGTCACATATTTATAACAAGACTATTGTCGCAGTTGAGACTTTACTATGGAAATATTGTCAAAATCGCGACTTTAAAATTGTCATAGTCGTGACTTTACAATTGGAGAATTGTTGCGGATTTGCTATGGGAATCCGCTGTTTGCAAATTCGACAGTCGAATTCTCACTTTAGTAAATAACCTTTTGGGGCACATCATGGATATCTAACGTTCCATAGGAAATGATGAGGCTAGATGGGGTTGTTTATTTAACAGATAAAAGGTGGTTCAAACAGCAAGAAAAGGAATCTCATCTACATTTGGAATCCCACTTCAAAAATAACATCATTTTGAAAATGTAGAATTTTGCTGACTTAAATCTAATTTTGATAATTATGTTAAAAGAAAATGTAGAAAAAAAAGTAAAATGTATCGCAAACTGCATAGTTTATTCTTCATTTGAATATTTTATAGATAAGCCACAGATATGTCCGTTATTTTTTATTTTATTATTATTTATTCATTCTTATATGTCCGTTATTTTTTACATGTTGTTTCTCTTTGTATAAAATTCCATCCAGAGCATGTTTTGATGTTTAGATCCGCATAACAATTTCTCTCTGTAGCAATGTTATAAGAATGAGGTTTGGTAACACGGAGCGCTCTGATCAGTCAGTTTCATGCCAATAGAAAGAGTATGTGCCAAGTTAACCATGACTAATCTCAGTGTTACCTGTATGAAAGCAAGTAAAACTAAATAAAAAAGCTTACTAATATACTATAGACTTAGAGCAAGCCTTACCTATACCAAGGCCAGTAATCAGCCTTTATGGCAGCGGTTCTCAACCTACCTTAGGCTGCAACCCCCGCGATGAAGTCATCACATGATATCTGCCTGGGGGGGTGGGCCCGCCTGTAATCAGATAGAGGAGCGGCGGTTCGAAAGATCTTAGGCAACCCCTGTGAGAGAGTCGCGACCCACAGGTTGAGAACCGCTGCTTTATGGGTTGCTAACATGAAAAAAAAATTCTATTTGGATTGGATTCTAAAAATCCATAGGAAAACTAGGCAGAGCAAGTATTTGCAAGAGGAAAAACAAAAGCAAGTAAAATTAGGAATTTAAATTCAATGAAAACGTTTTTCCAAGTAGGATTTAAGAAGAACTTTCATTCCGAGCCCTATTTTTTTTACTGGTCCTTTATGGGTCATTTAAAGCTTCCAGTGTGCATCTATTCTATTTTAAGTGTGAGGATTAAGGAGCACTGTTAATAAGGACTGCAAATAGTTACAGTTACTTTTTACATTTTTTTCTTTGTTTCTCGTATTTATACAAAGTTGCAATGTTTTTATTTTGAAAACATTTAAGTATTAAATATAAATTCTGGCAGAAATTCTTGCATAATTTAATCAACAGAATGTCCAGATTTTGTTTTTGTTGTTCTTCCCATATCTGAAAGAATTAAATGAATTTAATCCCATTGTTTATAGATTATAGTTCTCATTATGTAGGTTATTCACTAAAGTTCTAATTGTTGCGTATAGGTGAGAATTCGCCAGATAAAGAAAGTCACAGTAGACTGCTACTGTCGCAGTCGCGTCTTTATAATGAAAATATTGTCGCAGTCGCAACTTTATTATGGGAAAATTGTTGCGATTTTACAATGAGGAAATTCTCTCGGATTTGCTATCGGAATACACTGTTTGTAAATTCGGCATTTTAATTCGCACCTTAGTGAATAACCTCCTATGTCAGAATAAGGAATAGTTGCATATGAATATCAATTTGACAAAAATTAAACACCAGTCTTAATAATCACCAGTGTGTAGTAACCATCTATGCTGACAAAGATCAAAAATAGACCAGCCAACCCCCAAAATATATGAGAAAACTGAAATGTAAACTTGCAAACAATCTCCATGTTGCCAAAACCAAGGGTCACTTTTCTGTTCTAATTCTCGTTGACCTTTCCTCTGCATTTGACACTGAAGACACACTTCTTCAAGTTCTCCATGCACTTGGGGTTCATGATTGCGCTGCTTCTTAGCTGGCTTCCTATCTTTCTGATCATTCCTTTTTTGTCTCCCAGGCCTCTTCTCCTGTTCCGGTTAAGGTGGGAGTGCCCCAAGGTTTGGTCCTTGGCCTTCTCCTGTTCTCCCTCTACACTCTTTCCTTAGGTGATATCATCAATTCATTTGGTCTCCAGTATCACTTGTGTGCCAATGATACCCAAATTTATTTATCCGCTCCTGTACTAACACCTGAATTACAGTCTGAAATTTCCAACTGTCTCTTGGCAATCTCCTCGTGGATGGCCAAGTGCCAGCTCAAATTAAATGTTGCTAAACGGAATTATCTTCCCACCCAAACCAGGACCTGTTCCTACCTTTTCCATTCAAGTGGATGATGCGATTATCCACCCTGTAACCTCTGTTCGTTGTCTTGGAGTGACTTTTCACTCTACTCTTTCCTTCTCTAAACACATCTCTTCCACTGCTAAATCCTGTCGATTCTTTCTTCGCAACATTGCCAAGATCCGCCCCTTTCTCACTCGCTCCACTGCTAATACCCTCATGCATGCCCTCATCTTGTCCCGCTTAGACTACTGCAATGTTCTTCTATCTGGCCTTCCAGTTTCCCCCCTCTCCTCACTCCAGTCTATTCTAAATTCTACTGCCAGAATTCTCTCTCCCCAGAGGTGACAGCCCTTCCCCAATCACCCTCTGCTCCCCATAAGTAAAAGAATCATTTACAGTGTTCTCCTTTTGACATTTAAGGCCCTTTACTCTGTTGCCCCACCCTACATTTCCTCACTTGTATGCCTGTACGTTCCTCGACATCAACTATGCTCCTCTCAAAGCAACCAGCTTTGCATGCCATGTACTAATACTGCCCATTCTTGTCTTTAAACCCATTTATCTCTCTACCCCACACCCATATAGTGACCAGCGTGCTTATCCCCAGATACAGTGATCAGCGTGCTTATCCCCAGATACAGTGACCAGCGAGCTTATCCCCAAATACAGTGACCAGCGTGCTTATCCCCAGATACAGCGACCAGCGTGCTTATCCCCAGATACAGCGACCAGCGTGCTTATCCCCAGATACAGTGACCAGAGTGCTTATCCCCAGATACAGTGACCAGCATGCTTATCCCCAGATACAGGGACCAGCGTGCTTATCCCCAGATACAGGGACCAGCGTGCTTATCCCCAGATACAGGGACCAGCGTGCTTATCCCCAGATACAGCGACCAGCGTGCTTATCCCCAGATACAGTGACCAGCGTGCTTATCCCCAGATACAGTGACCAGCGTGCAAAAAATGCAGCCAGATAGGAAGAGCCGCGAACACTGAAGGAGCGTTTACACTGTGGGGGATATTCACTAAAGTGCGAATTTGACTGTCAAATTTGCAAACAGCAAATTCCCATAGCAAATCCGCTACAATTTTCCCATTGTAAAGTCACGACAATTTTTTAATGTTAAGATTGCAACAATTTTCCCATTGTAAAGTCGCGACTGTGACAATATTCTCATTATAAAAACTGTTTTTATCTGGCGAATTCGCACCTACACACAACAATTCGGACTTAAGTGAATAACCCCATGTATCGGGTAAGTACAATAGAAGTGCGCCTCTAGAAAATACGCTGGACTGAAATAAAAAGGTGTATTTTCTAGACACACATTTCTAAATATGTGGTGCATTTGCGTTGTGTGTGAAGCTAGCCTAAGTCAAGTTGGTAAGCTGCCATTTTGTGGGCAGTCACAATCAAGTGGCTAAGAATACTGGAATTTGCAAAAACTCAAGTACAGATGGACTGGGGGTTTTTATCTGATTTTTTTTTTTCTGTATCATACTAATTTATTTAAATCTGCCTTCAGGGCAGCAGTGTAGTATGACTTTTTAACTGCCTTAGTTCTGAGTTAACTCACAGGGGATTTAAACTTCCTGACACACCCCTTCAGTTCTGTGTTTTTATACTCATTGCTCAACAGCTGTATCATTCCGAAAAAGACAAAAAAGAACAGTATTTTTTTCGTGTGACCGATAAACATGTTTTTCTTGGAAGTTACCAATTTATCAAATGAGATGAATAGCAGTTGTGTGCACTCATGAAACCTTCCTTTAATGTACAGATGCTATTAGGTTAAAGAAATAAATGTGAAATGGAAGCTTTATGTAGAGGACTGTATAACCATGAACAAAACAGGGACAGTGTACTTTGTGTTAAGTAATGTGTTCAGGCATTGTAAAGATTCACGGGGGATATCTGATTGCTGTTGTTGAAGACCTTGAGCATATTAATAAGAAAAGATTTTTTTTCTGATGAAATGTTCCAGTTTACTTACAGCTATGATTGAATGTGTGAAAATAGACATTAGTAGATTTAACTATGTCATTGTTCTGTGTAAAGTACAGAGTAACAAAAGACTACGCCTGAAGCACTGCAAAATGTATCTAAGAATTAAATAACCTTTTCATTGTCAGAGCATAACATTCAATGCTCTGCCCAGTGCTTCACATCTAGCCAGAATGGCGTAGTCTCTGGTTTAAAAGAACAGCTACAGGAAAATGATAGTAATCAAATTACTAATTCTAAGCACAATCAAAATTATGTAGGGATGGAAGAATTTTAGGCTAAAACTACATAGAACGCTTCCATATCTGAATCATGCTTTGAAAAATTCATTCAATACTGCCCTTGTTAATGGAAGCGCCATTGTTTATGATATTTTGGCCACAGGGTGGCACTGTTTAATAGGGTCTTACGGTTGATTTTGTTTTCTGCACTCATCAGCGGAACAACATTACAGGAATGAGTCATCTTCTTGATACATTAAAATTAGTAAATAAATATGAAACTAGGTGCAAACTAGTCTGTGCCTAAATACAAAGAGAGAGAGAGATAAGGTAATTTATCAGATTGTGTGAATTATATCATAGATGTGTGCATTCATCAAAAAAAGCAAGTGACATGGACATTATTTTCTGTGATGTGGAAATTCTCACACAATTTGAAAAACTATCCCTGCGTGCTTATTCATGCACTGGATTGCATAGCTTTACCAGTTAAAGCATTCATCATTTATTGAATTGAAAATTCAACAAGGCATAGAGGTACAAATCTGCAGCATTGACATCACCGCCTAAAAGGTGGCAAATTAGGGGCTTGTTGATCAAAGTGAGAATTTGACTGTTGAAGTGAATTCTCATTAATTTGAGTTTCTACATTCCAATAGTTGTGAATTCTCTACTCCTTAATTAGTAAGAGGTGGATTCCCATAGTGAATGGCATCAGACGCGGTTTACTGCATAGTGCAGCATAGTTAATCATAGAGTAGGAGCCCTTCCATCAACCCCCCCCCCCCCCCCCCCCCCCCCCCCCCTAATTCTCAAATTTTATTTGGCAAATTCTAAACAGTACTTGCCTTGCTAAATTCTCAAATTCGACAGATTTGGGTGTTCAGTTAATAGATTAATTATCTGTGCACACGCATGCAAAGTGATGTGAAGCGCTCCGTAAGTCTGCGACTGTCGTGAGTGTCCAAATTGGTTGGAAATTTGTCACATCACAGAGTCTGATGAACGTGCAATGATCAGGAAGTGAGCAATGGATGCAAATTCTGTCCTTGACACAACTGTTCAGATGAAAAAGCCCCTTTGTGTTTTGGGCATATTTTTTTCAAGCATATTTCATGTTTTTCTGGAATACTTTAAAAACTCTGGGGATTATTGACTAAAGTGAGAATTTGACTGTCGAAGTGAATTCTCATCACTTTGGGTGTGGTTACACCCTCATTCTCTATTCCTTATTGACTAAACAGTGGATAGTAAAGTCGTGACTGCGACAATAGTAAAATCGTGACCACAACAGTATTCCCATACTGATGTGTAACTGTCTTTAGCTGGCAAATTCATCACATTGCAGAATTTGCTGAATACCTGACTATGGGGAAGTGGCAAATGCACACCTTTACGCAACAATTCGGACTTTAGTCAATAACCCCCTGAGAGTTCAAATGTTGTGGTTCCTGATGCTTTGAATGATAAATAAATAAAAATATACATACTTGCATACATGCATAATATGAGCTATAGGTAATAAAATCCCTTAATTTGCATTACAAATTGTCCAGCTGTTGGACTAAGCATTCATACAACAATCATAATAAGGATATTACAGACTGGTAGTGAAGAGAGTTGTGGAATGGATTTTTTGGAATATTAACCAATCAGATAGAGGCTTGTGGTATAAAAGGTCTGCCTGAGAGGAGCCTTTTATACCCCAAGCCTCCTCCTGATTGGCAACAGGCATAGGGTATATAAACCCTCCAAAATTCATCAGTTCCCTCACAGGTCTGCCCCTCAGTTATAAATAGCCGAGAAGCCAGTGAAGAGAGAAAACTCCAAAGAAGAAGGATCTCCAAGGTTTTTTATTTTTAGTGGAGGTAGGCAGCAGTAGCAGATCAAGAACAGAAGAGCCTGTAGATTACCCCTTGGAATATACCCGTTCAAGACTGCGTATCAAGATGATGAGTGAGGGCACCAAAGAGAAGATTGGACAATCCAGGAGTATTTCATGGCCTTAAGAGAAGACTTCAGGAGTGGTGAGTAAATTGGTGATTACTTGGCTCTTTTCATAATAATGTTATTGACTTTTTATTAAGGTAATTATTTATTTTATTAATGATTGCTTTTATATTGGTAGTGTCTGTATTTTGCATTGATTGTTTTACATGGAATTTTTTTTTTTTTTATTGATTGTTGGTTAATTGTATGTGTTGTTTTTTTTGGCATATTTAGGTTTGTAGTGTAATTGTTGGTATTGATTATTTGGTTATTTTGTTTAAATTGTTGTTTTTGTCATGGTTTGTTTTAATAGTGAAGATGATTGGTTTTATTTAAGGTGTTTGGATGTTTTTGGAGAATTAATTCCTAGATTAGAGCTTGTGTTTATTTATTTATTTAATTAGTGATTGAGGTTTTTTTTTAAATTAATCAGTTAACGTTTGGGTTTATATGTGTTGCTAATTGGTTAATTATTTATTGTTATTGTTTGGGGGTTTTGTTATATCTTATTGTAAGGTTTATGTGTTTTATTTATTTATTTTTTACAGGTGTTATGATGGACCCATACCCCACTAGTTAGTTGGTTAGGTAGTTGGGTAAGGGACATAGGTAGAGCCATAGTTAGGTTAGGGCCCCCAACCCCATAGCACTGATGGGTGAGTCATGGGAGGGAGTTGGCAATTGGGTGAGTGACCCCTATCCACCTTGGCTAAAAGTGGGTGGTGGTGGCAGTTGGTCTCGGCCCCCTTGGTTAAGGTCTCCAGGGTAGGGAGTATGGGGTCCAGCAGGACCCCCATAGCAGCTGGTGGGAGTGTGTCCATATTACAGTTAAGAGTAAAGACCTGAGGGTTTCTTGGGCTCTGTGGCCTAGAATTATCCAGTGTTAACCCCATTGGGGTAAAGAGGGTTCACTAACTAGTTCTCCAATGCCCCTAATGCCTACACATGTGATGATCCATTCACAAAAATCTGCATTTGTCTCCTCCATAACCACATTCCATTCAATCTGACTACACTGTAAAAAGCCTAATACGTTTTGGTTCTCATTTGGTATGAAATGTTTAAATTGTATAACAACCATAAAATTGTTTAGGACAATGTCCTTCATCAACTTGTTTTGCCATTATGAGCAGACAGAACACCCTTTTCTACTGAATTTGCTTGGTCAACATCCAATTAAATGTAGGTAAATACTGTAGCTAAGCTTACTTTTGTTGCATTCAAAAGTAAACACTTGTTATCTAAACTGTTATCTAAACAGTTTATCTAAAAGTATTATTTTCTGTACATATCTCTTATCTACAGTATTGTACCCATAAGCTCACCAGGTTGCATTTCTGAAAACAGTGGTATGTTTACGGCACCAACTCAATAATTCGTTATGTAAGAATAAAATATGCTTTAACGTTATGTGTATTAACCCGAGTAATAAATACTGAGTTTGTAATTATAAAAATAATAGCTGTTGTATAGTGTTTGTTTCAAAATGGATGCAAATGCACAGGAAATTTTATTCCATCTGAAATATGTGGCACCTTATTAGATATTGCATTAAACTACACAGTAATTTATCTGCATATAAATAATATTTAAAAATACATAAATACAGCGATGGAAATAATTATTTGATCCCTTGCTGATTTTGTAAGTTTGCCCACTGACAAAGACAGGAACAGTTTATAGTTTTAAGGGTAGGTTAATTTTAATATTGAGAGATAGAATATCTAAAATAAAATCCAGAAAAGCACATTGTGTAAATTATATACATTTATTTGCATTTTGCAGTGAGAAATAAGTATTTCATCCCATGGCAAACAAGACTTACTACTTGGTGGCAAAACCCTTGTTGGAAAGCAAAGCAGTCAGACAATTTTTGTAGTTGGTGATGAGGTTTGCACTCAAGTCAGGAGGAATTTTATTCCACTCCTCTTTGCAAATCATCTCTTAATTATTAAGATTTTGAGGCTGTCACTTGGCAATTTGGAAGTTCAACTCCCTCCATAAGTTTTCTATGAGATTAAGGTCTGGAGACCAGCTAGGCCACTCCATGACCTTAATGTGCTTCTTTGAGCCACTCCTTTTTACCTTGGCTGTATGTTTTGGGTCATTGTCTTGCTGGAATACCCAGCCATGACCCATTTTTTATGTCCTGGTGGAGAGAAGGAGGTTGTCACTCAGAATTTTACGATATATGGCTCCATCCATTCTCCCATTGATGCTGTGAAGTACTTCTGTGCCCTTAGTAGAGAAACACCCCCAAAACATAATGTTTCCACCTCCATGTTTGATAGTGAGGATGGTGTTCTTTGGGCTATAGGCAAGCAATTCTCTTCCTCCAAGCACAGTGAGTTGAGTTAATGCCAAAGAAGTCAATTTTTCTCTCCTATGACCACAGAACCTTTTCCCAATCACTCACAAAATCATCCAGATGTTCATTGGCAAACTTCAGAGGGGCCTGCACATGTGCCATCCTGAGCAGGGGGACCTTGTGGGCACTGCAGGATTTTAAACCATCACGGCTTAATGTGTTACCAATGATTTTCTTGGTGACTTTGGTCCCAGCTGCCTTGAGATCATTAACAAGTTCCCAGCTTTTAGTTTTAGGCTGATCTCTCACCTTCCTCATGATCAAGGATACCCCACGAGGTGAGATTTTGCAAGGTGCCCCAGATAGATGTTAATTGACAGTCATTTTGTATTTCTTCCATTTTTTTTACTATTGCACCAACAGTTGTCTCGTTCTCACCCAGCGTCTTACTTATGGTTTTGTAGCCCATTCCAGCTTTGTGCAGGTCTATGATCTTGTCCCTGACATCCTTAGAAAGTTCTTTGGTCTTGTCCATGTTGTAGAGGTTAGAGTCTGACTGTTTAATTGAGTCTGTGGACAGGAGTCTTTCATAAAGGAGACTATTTAAGACAGCTGTCTTTAATGCAGATAACAAGTTGATTAGGAGCATCTAACCTCTCTGTAAGAGCCAGTACTCTTACCCTTGGTAGGGGATCAAATACTTATTTCTCACTGCAAAATCCAAATAAATTTGTATAACTTATGCAACGTGTTTTTCTGGATTTTATTTTGGATATTCTATCTCTCAATGTTAAAATTAAACTACCCTTAAAACTATAAACTGTTCATGTCTTTATTAGTGGGCAAGCTTACAAAATCAGCAAGGGATCAAATAATTATTTCCTTCACTGTATAAATGAATATATAATTAATTTACATATATATCTGCTAGTTGGAAAGTTAAAGGATATGCAGAGTACACAAATCCATGGAACTCTCAATATACCTATGTCGTTTTCTTAATTAACAGAAAACTAAACAACTTTATTGAAGCCAGTGGTGAAAATTCAGTTTGATTATTAATAGTGTCCCTTTTGGCACACTAATGTCAAGGAACTAAAAAAAACACATCCATCCAGCCTAATTAAACTAATCAGCCCGAAAATCTGGAATAAGATAACAGCTTGGCACATGATGGCTACCTCTCCCTGCTTGTACAACATACTGTCACTCGCAAAATCAAAATCCATTTCTACCAAGATAATTACAAAGAATGGTGATCATTTATTGTATCTAAAATAGCCACAAAGAATCTGTGAGAAAATGTGTTTTATGTTTGTAGTCTAAGCTGGACTGTGCAGCATTTCAATAAAAACCATTGGATCTCTATCAGCAAAGAAACATAGGGGGAGTTGGGGGGGGGGGGGGGGGGGGGGGGGGGGGGGGGGGGGCTAAAGGCAAAGGGGCTTTTTCAACTGTCGAAGTGAATTCTCATCATTTCAGAACACTATGCTCTTATTCACTATACAGAGGATTCCCATAACAAACATGCAAATGAATCAGTAGCCACCTTGCACAATTTGGTTTAGTCAGTTGGAGCCCTGCCATCAGCTACCTAATTCTTCACTTTAATCTGGCAAAGTAAAACAGGCAAAAACGCAACGCGCCTTGCCAACTTCACCACTGCGACAGATTTCAATGCTTGCTAATTTATTTATTTTTTTTACTATTATTATTTATTCATTCTTATATAGCGCTACTATTTTACGCAGCGCTTTACAGAGATTCATCATTTACTTCAGTCCCTGCCCCATAGAGCTTACAATCTAGTTTTTCCCTAATTTGTCACACACACAGATGTATGTTTTTGGATTGTGGGAGGAAACCTATGCAAGTGCGGGAAGAACATACAAACTCCATATGGGCCCTAATTCATCATAGTGCGAAGTGAGCCGCGAAGCATTCGGCTCACTTCGCAAATGGTATTATTTGCCCGCTGATGTCCTGCACGCGGACCTCAGCGAGCGCATTAAAGGGATTCCCCTCCCAGCGAGGAGAATCCCTTTAATGCGCATGCTGATGTCCGCGTGCAGGACATCAGCATGCGCATAACACCAAGTGCGAAGTGAGCCGCACTTGGGCCATCTACATGGGCCCTAATTCGCACTATGGTGAATTAGGGCCCATGTAGATGAAGTCCAGGGTGGAATTGAACCTAGGACCTCAGTGCTGCCATTAGGCAGCATTAATTAGGCAAATTACCTGTTCATACACACATAAAGTGATGTGAAGTGCTCCATATGTTCACAACTGTTGAAAGCTGTAAAATTAGTCTCAAATTTGCCACATAACAGAGTCTGATAAATACACAAATATGAGGAAGTGACGAATAAATGTTAATTTATACCTTTATGTGACTATTTGGCCTTTCATGAATAAGCCCCAAATTCTCTGAAACTATTAGGTTACATTTATAAAATAAATTTCATGTTTGGTGCATTTTTCCGCTGAAACTGGTGTACCATATTCACTTGTACTTATTTAAGCTTTTTCTAAAATATTTATTCTGTAACCACAAGAATGTTGTTTGAATTTTGTAAGGTATTCATACTATTCAAGAACGAATTTAATGTGTTACACAAATACACATTAACACATTTTTTTTTTAAATATCTTTTTTATTATTTTTCAGTTACAGAAAAAAAAAAGAAAAAATAATATATATTATATATATATATATATATATATATATATATATATAAAACAAAGAGAATACTATAGGTAGGTACTATATAGATGTTAACTGTACACGTTTATGAGCTTACTCATTCAGAGGACGTTTTTTGGACTTGTTTTATTGAACAGCTTTTTTACCATCAGACTGCATAGCAGTCCCAAGCTTGTTAAGCATTGAAGCTCTATTGTGATTGCTTTTAATCTCTTTTTTATAATAAATCCTACTTTTTACATTACCAATTATCGTGATTTGTTCAATGATTCTGTATCATGGACGATATATGGCGTGAGGAGTGATCTGATGTTCCCTCATTTTTGGTGATTTATGCTGTACTGATTCAGCAGAAATTTACATATATGCGAATATGATCTTTAGCATCTGTCGAGCATTTAGGATTCACTTGTCCTCATCCACTTTTTTCTGGGTGTCACATTTATGTTAATACACTGCAACCTCTTGTTGCACTAATTTGGTGGCAGCAATCCATCACACACATTTTTCTTATTGTGGTAAAGCACTATTAGTGCACTTTTTGTTTTGCGCTTACTCCATTTTTTAGATATATATATATATTACATGTTTATGCAGTAATGTTACAGCAAATGTCATACATGCATTTAAATAAACACAAACAAGTTACATAATGCATCATCGTTCATCGCCCATCTGCATTATTTTAAATATAGAAATGTTTAAAGTGAAGATTTTGGGGGTTATTAGCCAAATTGTTGTGTAAAGGTGTAAATTCACCAGCTAAAATCAGTCACCGTATTAATAATAAGAATATTGTCGCAGTTGCGGTTTTACTATGGAAATATTGTAGCAGTCACAACTTTAAAAATTGTCACGGTCGCAACTTTACAATGGGAAATTTGTCATGGTCATGGATTTGCTATGACAATCCACTTTTTCAGAATTTGTCAGTCGAATTCTCACTTAGCCAATAACCCCCTATACTTTTTGTTTCTAAGCTCAAAAACATAGCAATGAACCCCACAATGTTCTTTTTGTAAACTAAATCACTTACAAAATTTATTATAATACTTAACCAAGAAAGCAAGCAAAAAGCTTTAGGGTTAGTTATGCTTGGAGCATTAAAATAAAATCTTTCTTTAAATGGAAATTATTCATAGTTTCTCATGCATTGCCAAAGGAAAAGGAATAATCCTCCTGAATGGAATAGTGGAAGAAGATATGCAAATGACATCTTTATACCCCTGTGGCCTGTTTACTAGCACAAAAAGACTCTGATATGCAGAACTATATAGTCAACTTGTTAGAGCCCAACAATGATAAATCTAGAACAATTGCTTCTGAGGTGTAGGCTTGGCAGCAAAGGAAGGTAGATACGAAACCCTATGAAACTGTAACATGAGTACACCGCTCGTCACTAACGCCAGCTAAAAGCCGGCAGGTGCTGCAGAAACTCAGCTCTCCCCAACGCTTACGGATTGGATCACCCAGTATGAAGTCGCTAACAGCACGGATGATTCCAGCAGTGGCAAATTCAAAAGGATGAGCACTGCTTTCAGCAGCACTCAATCATTACTTAACTAAGATCTACAGAGGAAGGATCCTGTTTGGTGCTTGGCGTTCTGGAAGCCATTTTATGTGTTCTGCTTTTCAAGTCTGCCTTAAAGGAATCTGCTTCTTGTGTATTCTGCTCCTTAGAGTGTCAGCTCTTCAGCCAAGTATTCCAGATTGTGTTTCAAGTATTCTGTTCTTGTTTCCAGCATTCTGTTCCTTTCAAGTATTCTGTTCGATGGAGTGTCAGCTCTTCAGCAAGTCGCTTTACAGCTTGCATCTTCAGCTTCTGTCAAGTTTAGCACCAGCCTGTTTGCAGTATCTGACCCTATCCTTGCTCATGAGCTGTCTCCATGCAGTGTCTATCCTGTTTCTGAGCTACTTTTAATGCAGCGATGGCAAACCTTTGGCTCACTTGCCAAAGAGGGCATGCACACCGTCTCCACTGCTGCCTTCAATGCAGGTCGCAAACCCAATCTGACAGTTTTAAGGTCGGATTTGTGGCCTATACTGAAAGAGCACTAGCTTGCTGAAGAGTGCTCCTCCCTGATGCAGGCATGATAATGTCACTCATCAGCGCCGGCACTTTGAGAGACGGCACTGGTGATTGATGTCACCTTTTCGGCACTTGGTGCCAAATAAGGTTCACCGTCACTGTTCTAATGGGTGCTGAGTGTTACAATTCAACATGTGCCCAGGATTGCTGTAAGTGACTGTTCTGTTATGCTGCACTATTATGATTTATATGTTATAGTTCTGCTGTTCCAAGTTTGAGTTTCCATGTGAGTCTATCCAGCTGCCACCAGTGGGGGGTTACTATGAGGGTCGTGACTTGAGAGGTGCCTGCCGCAAAGGCCATACCCCCTTGTGGGGGTTTCAGGGTTAAGACCTGGCCCTCCTTAGACTCCATGCCTCGGTGTTAACCTATGCCAACTCCCGCTGTGGTATTGAGGATTCACTATCATCCCTTATGCACCTTGCACCTGTACCTGAGTCTGCCTACAGGTCTGGGTTTGCATCCCGTGGTATCCTGAGTGTCCTGTTCCTGTACCTGAGTCTGCTCCTGTACATGAGTCTGTTCCTATTCCTGGCATGCGTGCCTGGCTTACTTCTGTTCCTCTATGGCTGCCAAGTTCCCCATGGCAGCCTGTTCCTGGATCTGCACCTGTTCCTGAACCTGCACCTGTCTGTACGCCTAACATTTCCTAGTGGTGTACCACTTTGTTCTGTGTGTTCCTGCACCTGGCACCTGCATTTCTATAATAAGATGCTATAGCCGCTTTGTTTATTATTTATTATTATTATTATTATTATTTATTTGTTTACTATAGCCGCTTATTCCTTTGTAATTAGTAAACAGTACCTCTAATACTCATAAGACTTTAGTCCTTATCATGCGGCACCTGTTATCTGGTTTATTGATTATACACGATCCCAGTAGGAAGTTCTGCTGCCCTGGTGTGATGTCAGCTATTTAAGCCATGTATTTTGTATGCACTTCATTCTATGATTAAGCACTCGTATTGAGAAACGCGTTAGGAGGTGCTACACTGTTTTTATTTTACTTTTTGTACTATGGTTCTTGGATTTTAACTGTGTTAATAAACTTAATCGATTTCAACCTTGGCAGTGCCGGAGCTTCTGCTTTTCTTCATCTGCGTTTCTATGTCTAGTACGCCTGGTGGTGTAACGGACTCTGGATTCACTTCTGTTCACATATGGCATCCCAGGTCCCATGGTAAACCCATATTTGTGTTTTCTGCCATGTTTGTGTTTCCAGTCATATTTCTTTCTATTCTGAATCCATTAAAGGGGAATTATAGTCAGATTACATCTTTATATATGCAGTACTATACCTTATTGAGAAGCGTTTCTCCTCAGTAGATGTGTAATAAATCAACCTGCTTCAGATGAAACGGCACTGGAAAACTACCACATCAGAAAATGTGTGTGTGACGTGTATCAGCCAGTTTTCCATGAAATGGTACCCTCCCACAGACATTTTTACCCTTCTTACTACTTAACGCTTGTGCACAAGTTAATATATGTATGTATGTATGTATAATTTTATTTATAAAGCGCCACAAATTTATGCAGCGCCGCACAATTCAGCGATACAAGTACAATACAGACAAGGGAAAAGTGCATTAAACAATACAAGTAAAATATCACAAGGATACATTAAATTAAGTGCTAGGTTGTGATTGACACAAGAGGTTGGAGGTCCCTGCCCCATGGAGCTTACAATCTAAGTGGGAATCTCCTGCATTCCAGGAATGTAAACAAAGCATGGCTGATGAGGCCAAAAGGTCAGCACACTGCTTAACCAATAGCAGTCAGGCAGCTTTTTCTTCTCGTGTTTAGCAGTTATCACACACATTTCCTAGTGCGGGAGTTTTGCAGGGCTCTGTAAAAAATCACCCTTCTTCAAATAAAACATCTACTGGGAAGAAATGCTTTTCACTAAGGTATAGTACTGCATACAGTGCCGGCTCTGCCATTAGGCAGAGTAGGCAAATGCTAGGGGCGCCTCCT